>NW_020769311.1:3341908-3352624 GCF_900518735.1 Pseudonaja textilis
AGAGAGAGAGAGAGAGAGAGGAGAGGGAGAGAAAGAGAAGAAAAAAACGGAGAGGGTCAGCAAAGGCGAGGTGAAGATTGCAAAGATGGGCAATTCTTGACTTCGTCCTTGAGTTGGACGGTCTTAGGGAAAGATCCTGAACCAAGGAACTCTGCAACACCACAAAAAGCGAACTAGCAGAAAGCCCAAGTTTACATCCTTCTCAAGCAACCGCAGGTCAATCATAACCGAAAGCAATCAAACCATTAGTCATAGAATAAGAGAGTTGGAAGGGACCTTGGAGGTCTTCTAGTCCAGCCCCTTGCTTAGGCAGGAAACCCTATTATTCTTATTTACCCTTTATTGTCAGAGTACAACATGTGTACAACGAGATCGCCTGAGGCTCCCTTCGTGCACCCCACCCCCAACAAAACTCACAGTGAGGACCGAAGTCAGTCCCAATCTCTAGGAAACCCTCTACCATTTCAGCCAAGTGGTCGCCCCATCTCTTCATGAAAACCTCCAGTGATGCAAAGGAGCCAAGTTCAAAACCTCCCCGAGGTCTCTCAGACATCTCTGTTGGCTGGAAGGGAACTGTTGCGGGCCCGGCGTCTGAGGCCGGCGGCGGCAGCAGCAGCAGCAGCTCACCGCTCTCTCACTCTCTCCCTCCCCTCAGCCCCCTCCCCTCAGCCCCCTCCCCTTCCCCCCCCCACGCCCCGCTTTCTCGGGCCCGGTTTTCCCGGGCCTTGTAGGCTACGGCCTCTTTTGCACGAGCTTCATTAGAAAAGTAAGGGGACAGTCCAGAAGTTGTCAAACTCAATCTGTGTCACGGGCCACGCCGCGATGCCAACTAACGAATTAAAAAATTAGAGGCCGGGTCAGCGTCCTGACCCGAGGCAAACGGGGGAGATCGGCCGGGGTGGTGGGAGCGGGGGCGGGGAGGAGAAAGGGACGCGACGCCTCCAGCTTAACAAATTGTGTCGCTGAAAGCCAGAGGAATTCCTTAGCAAGTACGCGGGAAAAGCCGCGCCGTGCTCTTTCGGAAGTTTCTTTTCCCAAACTCTTCCCGTTTAAAGCGAGTTTGGGAATGGCGAAAGAAAAACAAGAAAAAACTGCCAAGACCTTTTTTTTTTTTTCTCGCGGCGCCGTTTGGGGAAATAAAAAAATTGAATCTCTGCCGGTTCGATTTCAGGCAATAACAGGGTTCAGTCCAGGTTCAGCATTTTTCTCCTTTTGCTTGATTTAACTCGGGTGCGCGAAAACATGGGCTTTACTCGCCTCCCACGGACGCCAAAGGAGTTGTTATTCTTGTTATCTTTCCAAGTGCTTTCAATTCTGGCGGGATCGTGCCCTAAGAGGACAGGATTTACTCTCCCCCCCCCCCCCCCCCCAGTTTTAATGACAACTGACAGGACTGAACGAGTCTTTCGTTGCAGCCCAGGGAAAGAACATCCCCTCCTCCTTCTCCTCCCCCCCCCCCCCCCCTCCCCAGTTCGGGACGTTTGAGGAGGGTCACCTTCTGGTAACCTGAAAGTCAGCTCAATTCTGCCGCTACATTTTGGAATGGCCGAGACCCCAAGATTCTATCCCGAACGTTCGCCACGTTCTATTAAGAACCTCTGAAAAAGCCGAAATTTGATCAGACGCTTAATGAAAAAGAAAAAAAAATCGGTGGGAAATTCTTTTCCCGACCTTCTTCTATTCTCCCTCACGTACACACGCCGATCTCCCGTTTGCAACTTGGCGTTCTACAAAAACGAATTTGTGTTTTTTTTCCCCCGTTAAGAAAAATAATAATAATAATAATACAAGGCGCAAAAGGCAAGCTAGCTTTTCCTCTCGAAAAAAGAATCGCCGCGGTTCTTAACGTTTCCACCCTCCTACAACTCCCCCCACTTTCTAATAAAGTCTTCTGCGATTTAACTGAATCGGTTGCACGCACAGAGGTCGAGAACATTTGCCCGGCCCAGATACCTTTTTGATGAAATCCTTTGCCACAAAATTCACAGACGAACGGTTTGTAGCCGGCGTGGATCCTAATGTGAGTGTTTAGCGTGGAACTCCTATTGAAGGCTTTCCCACATTGGTTACACTTGTGGGGCTTTTCCTGTTGGTGGAAAAGGAGAGTTAGCGGCTGCTCTTAAAATTCCCCGTGGCGGTTTTTTTTTTTTTTTGCCTTCCAGACCATCGCCGAAAAAGCGTGGCACTTAACTCCGTTTCCGTTCCTTTTTTTTCTTTCCCCTTTAGGAAAACGGAAATACACAGCGATCGGAGGGGTATCTCTTTTAAGACCCAGTGTACCTGCGTGTGGATGATTTTATGCCTACAGAGCGTGCTGGCCTGACGGAAACCTTTCCCACAAACTTTGCACACGAAGGGCCTGGCTCCGGTGTGAACAGGCATGTGCCGGGTTAGGTTATAATGGGCGTTGAACACCTACAAAAGAAAGACAAGGCAGGGAAACTTTTTAGGCCGGAATACGGAGCTCTCCGCCACGTTTAGCCTATCTCAGCCGGCCGGCGGGCCGGCCAGCCAGCCCGAAGTTGGGGGCTAAAAGGCTCGATCTGACGTTTCGTTTTAATGTCTCAATCCCCGCCTCGGACCCTGCTGTCTTCCCCTTAACCTCGAGGGCCGCCTTTCACCCTTTGCAAAAACGGAAGCGCACGTGGGGTTGCGGAGCCGCGGGTGCCAATCTTAGGCGACCCAGCTATGAACTCTCTGGACCGCCTAAGATTGCAAGGCGGCCACGACGAAGACCCGGTGTGTGTGTGTGTGTTGTGTGTGTGTGAGAGAGAGAGAGGGAGAGGAAGAGGGGGAGAGAGTTCGAAACCTCACTTTGCACAGGATGGCCTGGCACCTCAAGGTAGGAGGCCTGCGAGGAGGCCCGTTCCCCCCTCCCCCGCCCAATTCATTCCTCAGCACAGTAATCATCAGGGAGCTATGGGTGGGTGGGGGGGTCACCTAGGAGTAACGGAGAAGCCTAAGGATGGCCCCCTCTTCCCGGCAAGCCGGAGAAAACCGTCCCGTACCTTGCCGCACACTTCGCAGGTGAAGTTTTTGGGCTTCCCGTCGGCCGAGGTGCCGCCTCCGCCGCCTGACCCCGCGCCCAGCTTGGCGTGGTGGTGGTGGTGGTGGGCTTTCCCGCCGGGCCTCTCGACGGCCAGGCTGGAGTTCTCCTTCACCACCTGGTCTAGCTGGCCCGGGAGGCGCTCTTTGTGGGGGTACTGGGGGTTGGAGAACTTCTCCGGCGGGGCCAAAGCAGCCAACTTGGCGTTTTCCAGCAGAAAGAGTTTCTGATGAGCGGATAGGGCGGCTGCGGCAGCCGCGGCGGCGGCGGCCGGGCTGGGAGAATGCAGAAGGCCGGAGGCGAAGAGTTGGCCCTGGAGGATCTCCGACGGGTGGTAGGCGGAAGAGTCCAGGCAGTTGAAGTAGTAGAGGCTAGATCCGTTGGCCGGCAGGGCCAGAGTCTGGTGGATGACCTGGGGTTTGATCACCCGGCCAGCCCCCGGCAAGGCGGCTTGGCCCAGGAGAGGCGGAGGCGGCAGCTCCCCTTTGCAGCAAGCGCCGCAGTTGCTCTTGCAAAAGGCGCCGGTCGAGCCGCCCAACGCCGCCGCCGCCGCCCCACAGTGCCGCAAGCTACCTTTCCAGAGCTCCGAGCAGTTGAGCAGCGCCTTGGAGGGCATCTCGTAGGCCGGCAGGGGCTGGACCGGGATCACGCCGGGCAGAGGCGAGCAGAGGCTTAGCAGCTTCTTGGCGGGAGATTCGCTCGGCCTGACCTCGAAGGCGGCGGCGGCGGCGGCGGCAGCGGCAGCGGCGGGTTTGTGGTGAGGCTCCGAGCCCTTGGCCATGATCCGCTCGATGGAGAAGGCCAAACTCTTGGCGGGGTTGGCGGCTCCGGTCCGGATGCAAGCGGATGGCATGACCGTCTCCAGGGAAGCCGACGAGGCCATCTCTACGGGGAGAGCGGGAAGGAAGGGGAAGAAGGACGGCAAAAGTGGGGATCCGCAGCCGGAGGTCGCCCATAAAAATGGACAGAGCAAGAAGGACCGGGAAGAAGAAGAAGAAGAAGGAAAAAGAAGAAAAAGCCGAGAAGTCAAGCCCAATTCGGCTCAGTCCTCAGCTCAGTCTTGCAGGCAAATATCCATTTTAATAAGCGCCTCTTTTCTTCCTTCCTTCCTTTCTTTCTCTCCCTCGCTCGTTTACCGCCTCTCTCGCCCCCCCATCCCCTCCTCCCTTTTACATTCAAATGAACCGGCTGCGCGCAGGGGGGACCAGACCGCTGCTCATTCATTCAGCAGAACGCGCGCCAGATTAAAAAAAGAGAGAGAGAAAAAAGTCGCCGGCAAACTCTGCAGCCTTTCCGTGCGGGAGCCGAGACGACCCGGCCTGGGATATTTGCGGGGCGTGGGAGGGGGGGGGGACGCGGGAGGGAGGCAAAGGCTGCCCACCCCGCGACCTCTTTCGCTTAAGAGTGGCGACGTGACCCCAAGAGGCGGTGAGGCGGAGGGGGAAAAGGAGGAGGAGGAGGAGGAGGGAGGGAGGGAGGAGGGTGAGTTACCTTTGCCCGACGCATCCGAGCTCCGCAGTGTAGCCGCCCGGTCAGTCCTGGATCGCCAGCATCTTCCCGAACGTCTCTGGCATTTCAAGCTGACATCACATGAAGTCACTTCAAGCCGAGTGACACGGGATTTTGGCCACCGTGCAGGCAGGCGGGAAGCGAGAGGGAGGCAGAAAGCGGGCGAGGGTTTCTTTTCTCGGCCAAGCGTTCCAGCCCAGGTCTGGACGGATGGGAGGGGTCAGCAGAATAAAGGAAACTCCCCCCTTCCCTCCTTTCCAATTTAAGGCACACCCTGGATTTCTTCTGCTGGAGAGCCTTTCCAAAGGGAAGAAGGGGGTGGGGGCGGGGGGGGGCGGAAAGGGGGAGGGTGGAGGGTGTGTGTGTGGGGAGGGGGGGAGAGCGTCTTGCAAACGCCGAGGCGTCGTTTTGCATGTGGCAAATTAAGGCGGAAAGTGCTGTTCGCAAGTTGGGCGCCAAGCAAATCGCGCAGCGACAAAAAAAAAAGGGGGGGGGGGTTGGAAACTATATAAAATAAAAATAAAATAAAAGCCGCCCAGGAGAGGCGAGCGGAGCTCTATTTGGTTTAACCAAAAGTGAGAAGAGGAGGAGGAGGGAGGAGAGGAACGAGGGATTCGGGAGCCGAGTTCTCGCCCTTCGTTCAATTGGGACAAGCGCGTCTTTCCATCAGATCTTTTGCAAAAGGGAAAGGGGGGCGAAACGGCGGGAAAACCCACCCTTAATTTAAGGACCGGCCGGCCCGCCTCCCCGCTTTTGGAGAGCGCCTCGGCCGAGAGCAAGCGCCTTTAATTAGGTCCTGGAGGCGTAAATACGAATTAAATGCCGTTGAAGGCTGGCGCCCAAAGTCTTGCCTTTCTATAGACCGGCCACCTGCTTTTGCCAAAAGACGAACGGATCCAGTCAAACCAGCGAACAAACAAGCAAACAGTAAACAAACAAACACACGCCCAAGAACTTTCTAGAGCGAGATAGGGGGTTTTTTCACCGAGGCAGAGAAGTCCCCCCCCTTTCCACAAAATGCAGGGCTGAACTCTCCGCTCCTTCTTTCACCCTTTCTTTCTTTGAGTTCTTTTTCTCTGAGCGCGCCTCGATATTTGTTTCTCTTTTAAAAATAACGCGCCTGAGGTGTTTTTTTAAATTATTCTTTTCCTTTCTCAACCTCAAATAGGGAAATTTGCCTTTATCAAAGGATGTGAAGAAGAAGAAGAAAAAAAAAAAAAACCCAGAGAAGGGAGGGAACAGAGAGAACTAGAAACTTGAAAAGGTTTGTGTGTGCGGAGGGGGGGGGGGGGGGGGGGGGGGGGGAGGAAGAGAGAGGCTTCCGCAGTAGGCGAAGTAAGGCCTGAATGCCGTCTACCCTCCTTGTCATATTTCCCATGTCTTTTTATTTTTAAGGGAAGGATACTTAGGAGGAAATCCCGCTTTTTGTAGCTTGAACAAAAGTTGGCCAAAGGCCGTCCGCCGTCCGGATCGAGCGGCTGTTCCCCCCCCCCCCCTTCTCTCTCGCTTTCACCTGAGGAGCAAACACGACGAGCTCCTGGAGAGAAGGCCGAGGCGCCGGCCACAATACCGCATCTTCTGGGTTGGGGAGGGAGAGAAGTGAAAGGAGCCAAGGGGTGACCCCGCTGTGCCACCCCTTCCCCATCCCCTCCCGTTTTGTTCCCGGATCTTAAGACGCCTTTCAAACGGGCGGGTCCGATAGGATCTACTGGAAGTTTCAAAAAGCGGAGGGACTTTGAATAGTTCCAGAAGGGTTTTTCGCTCCCTTCCTTCCCAAGTGTTAGAGGGGGGGGGGGAGGGAGAAACAGCTGCACGGTTCTCTTAGGCCCCGGCGGGATACAACAACCGCTTTCCCCCCCCCCCCCCCCCCCCACCTCCCCAGCGGAACCCCTCCCTCGCATTTGAGCTGCTAGTGTAGTGAACGTTTGATTGCTCTCTTTCTTTCTTTTTCTTTCTTTCTTTCTTTTTTAAAGCCACGTTTCTAGCCCTTATGGGGGAGGCTTGAATGAAGCGGTCGCGCTTTCCCTAAGCGGCTGAGCGACTGCCCGCTTGTCTCGAGCTTAGCGCCCGCACGTCTAAGAGTCTCGGGTGGGCTAGTGGTTGGTGTGGAGGAAATGAGTCTCGGGTGGGCTAGTGGTTGGTGTGGAGGAAATTCGGCTTCCTCACACGAGAAAAACCTAACCTTAGACCTCACTCCGTTCCTAAGAGGTCTGTAAGGAGGCGTGCATAAGCAGCTCCCGAGCGTGCCTACCGTCCTTGTCCTACTGTTCCCATTTCTCCATTTATTCGTACTCCTTTATTATGTAGACCTGTTTCTACTTACATGTTTCTATGTTCTGTTCATACTGATACTTGTTTTCTCATACATGCTTGACAAACTAAAATAAATAAAATAAATGGCTTGGAGCCGCCGGGTAAAAGAATAAGTCGCTGGAGGGGCCTCTGGATGGGCCTGGCCTTTTAACAGGGATCCAGTTCCTAAGTGAAAGATCTCAGGACTCTGCCTCCCCCTTAAAGATACGGACTTTTAGAAGTGGCGTCTCAGTAGTCCGCCTTCTTGACCAAAAAAGCTCTGGAGCGGTGGGCAAAGAAACACCCGAATCTGCCCACAAGGCCTTCGGCTACTTAGCCCTGGATCTCCGTGGCTTTCCGCCTCCGTATCCTAAGAACGAATGATTCTCGGAGCGGCGCTGAGGGGTTGAGATATGGCCTTCGGCCCTTGGCTAGGGAATGCAGACCACAATTCCCCCAAATCCCCAGCCATCGCTCAAAAACGAATTGGCTGTGTACTGTCGCAGTCCATTTCCTCAGAGGCCTTGGAAGGATGCAGGGGAGATTATTATAAGATTGACCGCCCCCCCTCCCCGCATAAGGAGGGCGCTACATCAGACAGACAGACAGACAGACTTGGAGGGACCCGAACGTCTGAAGCCTCGGGGGTTTAGTTCAATTCGGGACCTTTGGAGGGAGGCGAAGAATTCTTCCGAGAATCAGCTCGTGAGCTCAAAGTCCCGGGGACAGGGCAATTTTCGTTGTGGTCGGTAAAGAAACGAGGCCGTCCATGAGGGGGAGAGACATTGGCCGGCCTCTTTTTCGGGATGCTTCCCGCGACCTGCCGGGGAGAGTTAAGATTTGGAGCCGGAAAGCAACCGAGAGTGCGAAAGGGGTTCCTTCCCATTGAATTCGGCCCAAGCAATGCCTATTAAAGTTGGAGGGCAGCGTGTGCGCTCCCGAGGTGGCCGCGAAAAGGTGCGAGAAGGGCCCCAACCGAATTTAATTCCCTGGGAGCAGAAATTGGGGGCTACAATGACGGGCTGGCTGGCCGGCTGGCTGGCTGGCTGGCTGGCTGGGGGGGGGCATTCCAGATTGGGGGGAGGGCGCCAAATCGCAGCTTCTACGCGGCCGATGCCCAGGGCTGGCCTTTATTTATTTATTTTAGTTTGTCAAGCACGTATGAGAAAACAAGTAGAAGTATGAACACAACATATAAACATATAAGTATAAGCAGGTGTAAGTGAACACATCATAAATGAGTACGAATAAATGGGAACACGCTGGTGCGCTTATGCACGCCCCCTTACAGACCTCTTAGGAAGGGAGTGAGGTCCTTTGGAAGAAGAAGTCAGCCTCGCTCTAGGTAGGGCCTGAAGGCAGGAGGGCCTGAAACCCAAATCGGGGAGAATGGGTCAGGAGGTAGGGCAAACAGCCCGATTCCCCCCCCCCTCCCCGGGTTCGAGACCCGAAGAAAACTCAGACGCCTCCCACCCACCCCCGCCGCCCGCTTGCTCCTGGCCCGAGACCCAGGTTACCTAGGTGGACCTCAACGGGGCCGGCACACCTCCCAGGAGCCTCTTTCTCAGTCTTCTAATAATAATGACTATCATTCAGTGTTGTACCTGATGATTCTTGACTCCTGACGAATGTATTTTTTCTTTCACGTACACTGAGAGCATTTGCACCGAGACAAATTCCTTGTGTGTCCGACTACACTTGGCCAATAAAAGAATTCTATTCTATTCTGTTCTGTTCTGTTCTATTCTGTTCTGTTCTGTTCTCCCGCTGTCCGGTTCGGCCCTTCTGCAAGCGCCGCCCGTTCCTTCGGGGGCCCGCGGGGCGAGCGAACGGGCGGCGGTGGCGGCGGCGGCGGCAAGAGAAGGCTGAGGAGCGTCGGGCGAAGCGTTTAATTAGCCGCCGCAGATCTCTTCTTTCCCCAGCGCCCCCCCCCCTCACATCCACCCCGCCTTCGCCGCCGCTTATCCCGAGTGGAGGGGTTGAGACCCCTTTTACACCTCGCCGTTCGCACGTTAATTAATCTCGAGCTAACCCTAATTGCAGCTTCGCCGAGCGCCGCTCCAAACAGCTTCAACCCACACAATAAACACGGCGCGGGGACTTTTTTCTTCTTCTCCCGATTACTCCACGCTAACACGTTGACTCATTAACTTCGGGCCCAACGAAAGGGTGCAAACAAATATTTGCTGTAAACGAAGGGAAGCTGAAGCAAGAGGAACCGCCGAGCGAGGCTGGAGCGCCCGGTCAACGGCGCCGAGTCCCCCGCAAGGGCCCTGAAAACCAGCCCGGGACGTTTGGCGGGGTGGGTGGGAAGGGGGCTTCCCCCTGCCTAGGCATCCCCCGCGCCGGTCAGACCCCGGTTTGTCTTCCGTCAGCGGTCGCTCTACAGACCCCATTCGCCTTACTTAGATCCACGTAGCGGCGGGGTCTGCCTTTCCCCCGCTTCCGAGGGAAGGGAAAGGATGAAAAATTGGGCTTGAGTTTTTCCCTGGGCTAGTCCGGATTTCCCTTCTTCCTGTTGTGCACGTTCAAGTTTGGTTGGAGTCCCAATAATTCAACAGAATAGAATAGAATAGAATAGAATAGAATAGAATAGAATAGAATTTTTTATTGGCCAAGTGCGACTGGACACCCAAGGAGTTTGTTTTGGTGCAAATGCTCTCAAAGTTACACACGTCAAGAATCATCCGTATAACATTTAGAAGTAGTCATAGGGTACTATAAATCATACTAGGAAACATAAAAATCATACATGTACACAATATATATATGGCCCTTTCATATATATATACACACGCACGCACGCACGCACGCACGCATACATACATACATACATACAGAAGCCTGATGATGGCAGATGAGATTCTGCCGAAATGTTGCTACAACTTTAAAAGCACAACTACAATGACGTTGGAAAACACCCGAACAAAGCTGAATGCCATACATGTAAGTACCCGCGAAAACTTAAGAAAACAAATATATATATATGAATGATATACACATGTCATATATGGAAAACATATAAAACATATAAATCATAGTAGGAAACAATAAACTAGGGCCTATCAAATCATACTAGCAAGCAAAGATGTTTTAACCGGATTCCGGACGAGACTAGGGGGGGTCCCATTGGTCTCTTCCGGCTCCCTGGTTCCTTGGCTGATTCCTAATCTCTTTCCCGGAGCGCTCGCAGCTCCGATCAAACAGCAAAGAACACGACATCCTCCGCTTCGCGAAGCTGATGCTGACCGTCCTGGAAAATCGTATTGCTGCTATTACCTCGTTTCGGCAAGGAAACGTCTGAAAACAACAACAACCAACCACAAATCGAAACTTCTCCAGCGGCCTGTATTAAACATTTATTAAACATTTAAAAAAGTATTTATCCGGACCCATTGCTAAGGACCATTTGCTCCCTTGAGAAGGACCTCCCATCCCACCCCACCACCGCGCGCTCAGAGATCTGGTGGGCTCCCGGGAGCCATTTCTGGCCCTTTCACAACAAACCGTCGGAACTCCGCTGAAGAATTTGGGAAGCCTTGTGAAATGACTACTCCCCAGTTAATGGGTACGTGGGATGAACCCTGACATTACCCTGAAGCGTAATGTTTGGGAGAGAAAAGAGGGAACAGGTGCGCCGTGGCGTTTGAACCCGTGCTGTAGTTTTGGGATATTTGAAGTGCTCCATCTTAGAGGCTTCATCGCGGGGAAGAACCCCCCTCGGGGGACAAGGTCCTTGGGGAAAGCCTCGCTTTTGAGATGTGAGAAATCTCTAAGTCAGGGGTCTCCCACCTTGGCAACTTTAAGCCTGGTGGACTTCAGCAGAATTCCCCAGCCAGCTTTGCTGGTGGACTTCAACTCCCAGAGTT
>NW_020769311.1:3352634-3409325 GCF_900518735.1 Pseudonaja textilis
AGAATTCCCCAGACAGCTTTGCTGCTGGACTTCAACTCCCAGAATTCTGGGAGCTGAAGTCCTCCAGGTTTAAAGTTGCCAAGGTTGGAGACCCCTGCTCTAAGTATCCGAAAGGGCTTGATGTGGGTGGTTAGAACAAACCAGTCTGAGGGGGACGGACCGTAATTAAATTTGAGCCCATTTAGTTCGACTTGGAAGTAATCTCCGTCTCTCTCTTGCGAAATATATTTTCGTTCTTTTACTGTCTATCGGGATTGGAGAGTCAGTTGTATCAGCCTTCGCTCTGCAAACGGGTACGCTCACATCAAAAGCGCGACATTTTGGTTAAAACAAGTGTGACGTCCTCTAAAAGGTTCCCACCGGCAAAGAATATTTGCAAACGATACTGTGTTTTTTGGGGGGGGGGGGGAGAGAGGGAGGGGGGGGGGGGGGGGGGGGGGGCAGAAGGGACTTTTGGAGGTTGCTTTTTTTCACTTGGAAAAGAGCGGAGAAACAGAAGCGCAAAAGCCGAATGGGAAGAAAGTAAGGAAGAAAAAGGGAAAGTCAGCTGCCTTCAAGGGGCGGCGCAAAAGCCACTGAAATCAGCAGCAGAAGTGATCCGGGCTATAAAGGAAATGAATGCCAGGACAAGGGGGACGTCCAAAGAAGGAAATTGGGGCAAGGCGATCAAACCGGTCAGTCCTAGAGGAGATCAACCCTGGCTGCTCTTTAGAAGGCCAGATCCTGAAGATGAAACTCAAATACTTTGGCCACCTAATGAGAAGGAAGGACTCGCTGGAGAAGAGCCTGATGCTGGGAACGGTTGAAGGCAAAAGAAGAAAGAGACGACAGAGAATGAGGTGGCTGGATAGAGTCACTGAAGCCGTTGGTTGGCTTGAGCTTAAATGGAGATGGTAGAGGACATGAAGGCCTGGAGGAACATTGTCCATGGGGTTGAGATAAGAAGGGGAAGACAAACGGAGGGGATCAGAAAAGCGGGGGAGGGGGAGACCCCACAATTTATTTGGGGTAGTGTTAAGCAGACCGGGGAACCTTCATTTTTGGCTTGCAAGAAAAGTAAAAAGTTCTAGGAAACGGGGGAAAAAAGGGTTTTCGTGGCCCATGGACTTGCACAAAGTTTGATCCAGCATAGGGCATTCAACGCCTACCCAGTGGTGTATTGACCATTAAGCAGACTAAGCACGTGTTTAGGGCACCAGGCCCAAAGGGGGCATCACAAAATTGAGGGGAAAAAAAAACAATGAAGATTTGTTAAAAAAAAAATCTTATATATACAAAGGAGGGGTCTGTGTGTGGGGGGGGGGTTTCCTCCTCGGCCCTCCTCTGATGGAGTAGGTTGGGAAGGAGGACCTCTTCGCTGCCATCACCGAGCAGAGGAGCCCAGCAGGGCGGAGAAGGAATCCTCCTCCTCCTCTTGATCTCTTCCCATTGTTTGCGTTTGGCCTCCCCCGTCCTTCCTCCCCCGCCTCTCCTCGACTTCTTAAACCCCCCCCCGTTCTGAAATGCTTGCCTCGCCTCCGCTAAGGGGCTTGGGGTCCCTGATCCCTAAACGTGTGGCGCGCTTCGCTTTCCTAACAGGATCGCTCGGCGAGGAATCCAGCAACGAGGCCCAAAGGGATCATCAGCTGGCCAAACATTTAGAGGAGGCGGGAGGGAGCGAAGAAGGCTAGTCTTTTCCCGCTGGAACTTGCCCAAGCTCGGGCCAAAATTAAGTTCAAAGGGACTTCAGCCTACTCTCCTAAGAGAGACCTGCAACCTTTCGCTGCAAAAAAAGAGAGAGGAGCTGTTCCTTTAATCGGTTGTCTCCAGATCCCCCTTGAGAAGGGACGATTGCTTGGAGAACAGGAGCACTAAGGCGCAAGAACTGAGGCATTTCGGATGCCCCCCCCATCCCCCTGCCCACTTCCCGTCCAGCATGGGGCACTTTCGTCCACAGCCTGCCTGGGTGGGGACTGTGGCATGATCCAAGCCAGGGGTCTCCAACCTTGGCAACTTTAAGCCAGAAGGACTTCAACTCTTCAATTCTGGGAGTTGAAGTCCTCCAGGCTTAAAGTTGCCAAGGTTGGAGACCCCTGAACTAAGCTACCCACTCATGGCTTGCAACACTCTCTTGGGATAAATCCTTCCGCGTTCTGAAGTTTGTTCTTTTATGGCCCTTTTAAAGTCAGACCTAGAAAATGCGCTTGGCTGGGCCTGGAGGAGGAGCGCTCCGTGGTCAGTTCAAGGAAACCCCCCAGCGGGAGAAAGATTTTGCTTTCTTGAGGGTTGCAGGAAAGGGCTTGGGAAAGAAGGGAAGAGAGCAGGGCCTCTTTCCTCACCTGTGGTCCTTAGGAGGTGCTAGCTTATCTTTTCATTCACCCAGACTATCTAGGTCAGGGGTGTCCAACCTTGGTAACTTTAAGACTTGTGGACTTCAACTCCCAGAATTTGCTGGCTGAGGAATTCTGGGAGTTGAAGTCCACAAGTCTTAAAGTTGCCAAGGTTGGACACCCCTGATCTAGGTAGACTTTGAGTCCTGGCAACTGGCGTTCTTTTCGTTTTGGTCCAGTTGCCATGACCAAACTTCTATCTGAATGACCGAGAATCTTCATCGACATATTTCACCCAAACCTGGGCAACTATCTGGACTAATTCCTGCAGCTGTCTCTCCCTCCCTCCCTCCCTCCCTCCCTCTCTCCCTCCCTCTCTTTCACACACACAGATACAGACACAGACACACACACACAGAGAGAGAGAGAGAGAGAGAGAGAGAGAGAGATGCAAACATATCTTAATTATTTTTTGACATATATTAAAATATAAACTGACATAAAAGGGAAAGGGAATGACAAAACAATAAAGTGACAAAAAGTACATCAAACAAATATAACAAAAGTGACTTCCAAGTTTTTTTTTAACTACAGATATATATACAATAAAGCCACCTTTTCTATTTTCTATTATTTATGTTTATGTTTTTATCTCTGTACAGTTTAATTTTTTATAATTGTAAGCCACCCAGAAATTACTGAGGTAAAATGGACTGACAATAAATTTTATAACTAACTAACTATCTAACTAACTAACTAACTACATAAGTAAATAAATAAAGAAAATATCTCTAAGTTTAAAGAAATAATACCATCGATATAACATCTTAAAATACAATCTACACACGAACAGCCAGCATTTATTAAACATTCTCTTAATTTTCATCCAAAATATAATGAGATATCAAATGTAAATAACCTTATATTTAAAAAGCTACAATATTTCTGTAGCCAAGTCTATTTCCTGCATGGGTTTTTTTTGGCAAAGTTTTATCTGGAAGTGGTTTGTTCTAGGGCTGAGGGAATGGGACCTAGATCATTCAACTGGCTTCTGCGACTGGAATTCACAGTCTCCTGGTTTCTAACCTAATGCCTTAACCTATTATACCCAATTGGCTCTCTTATCCTTCCTCTTAAGCGTATACATTTCAGGTCAGAATCAATTTCATTTTGTGTAGCCAAAGTTGGCTTTGTAAGCTGCTCCACTAGGATCCTGTTCCAAAAGGGATATTTTTTATTTATACTGCAGCAGTCAGCCAAAAAAACAACAACCCCTCATCTAAAGCAATGGCAAAGCTGCATTCTGAGAACAGGGCAAATGATTGAAATGTTAACTTTATGGATTAGTTGGTATTAGACATCTAAATGTTACATAAATTTGCTTAACAAACAGAGAACTTCTGACAGATGCAAGGTCTGGAAAGGAAGTATATCTTGACTTTGCAAAAGAATTTGCTATCCATTTAGTGAATAGGTTCATAATTGCCCTAAATCATGGTTTAAGGCAATTATGAACATATTCATACAACAAACCAAACCATAAATCCTGGTTTACATATCACAGGAATCATAACTCCTGGAATCATAACTCCTTACATGTCACCGTGCCTGGCTTCACAGAGCTCAATATATTGTAACCAAGCAGATCAACTTAAAACTTGATGTGATGAGTGAAAGCATCAATTCTCTCCCAAAGATCCAGTTTATAGGTTGTTTGCCTTTTCTGCAAGTTATACCCATCACTTTGAATTGGGTCCAAAAGCCACGAGTGGTCAGTGTAGTGATTGAAATCCATGGGATTGTCTTTGAGAAGTGTTCAGAAAGTCAAGATGGGGGCCACTATTGCACATCACCCAAGATGATGACAAACTCCATCTTGATATTTTTGACAACCCCTTCTTTCTCTACAATGCCCTGATGAAGGAGTTGTTATTCTGCAAGAATGGGTTTCTTGTGATTGTAGATTGGCTGTGTGTTCTCTACAGCTGTAGCTTCTGCATCATCTTCAAAAGAAGCCGCATGTAGATCCTGTTGCGGTAATCAGTCATGTCACGATAATACAACCGTGTGCAGAAATCTAACCAGGACTTCCTGCCCTTGATATGGTCTATGGTGTTATTTTTTCTGGATATACATAATTTACTTGGACTTCCGTAAGGCATTTGATAACGTAGACCATAACCTACTACTTGATGTTAAAAAAATGTGGGCTAGACTGTATCACCACCAGATGGATTCGTAACTGGCTGACCAACTGAACTCAACGTGCAGTCCTCAATGGAATTGCATCTACATGGAGGGAAGAATGCAGTGGGGTATCCCAAGGCCTTTTTAAAGGCCCAGTATTCTTCAACATCATTCCTTAATGATTTGGACAAGGGGATAGATGGGAAACTCATCAAATTTGCAGATGGCTCCAAGCTGGCAGGAACAGCCAATACTCCAGAAGATAGGCTTAAGATACAGAAGGATTTTGACAGACTTGGGCATTATCTAACAAAATGAAATGCAATGGTGAAAAAAGTAAGGTTCAACATTTAGGCAATAAAACCAAAATGCACAGGTACAGTATATGTGGTACCTCAACAGTAGAAATTGTGAGAGGGATCTTGGAGTCTTAGGGGACAATCATTTAAATATGAGCCAGCCGTGTGCTGCAGGTGCCAAAAAAGCCAACACAGTTTTAGGCTGTATAAACAGAGGGATAGAATCAAAATCATATGAAGTGTTAATACTACTTTATAATGTCTTGGCAAGGCCACACTTGGAATACTGCATCCAATTTCCGTTGCCATGATGTAAAAAAGATGTTGAGATTCTAGAAAGAGTGCAGAGAAGAGCAATGAAGACGATTAGGGGACTGGAGGCTGAAACATATAAAGAACAGTTGCTGGAATTGGGCATGTCTAGTTTGATGAAAAGAAGGAGTAGGGGTGACATGATAATAGTGCAGAGGTGGTATTCAGCAGGTTCTGACCAGTTCTGGAGAACCGGTAATGGAAATTTTGAGTAGTTCTGAGAACAGGCAAATATCATCTCTGACTGGAGATTTTACAGTCCTTCCCCTGCCACGCCCACCAAGACACGCCTATAGAACCGGTAGTAAAATTTTTTGAATCCCACCACTGTAGTAGAGTTCCAATATCTCAGGGGCTGCCACAAAGAAGAGGGAGTTAAGCTATTCTTCAAAGCACCTGAAGGCAGGACAAGAAGCAATGGGTGGAAACTAATCAAGGAGAGAAGCAACTTAGAACTAAGGAGAAATTTCCTGACAGTTAGAACAATTAACCAGTGGAACAACTTGCCTCCAGAAGTTGTGAATGCTCCAACACTGGAACTTTTTAAGAAGAGATTGGATAACCATTTGTCTGAAGTGGTGTAGGGTTTCCTGCCTAAGCAGTGGGTTGGACTAGAAGGCCTTCAAGGTCCCTTCCAACTATTCTATTCTATTCTATTCTATTCTATTCTATTCTATTCTATTCTATTCTATTCTATTCTATTCTATTCTAGTGTAGACTGGAATGGTAACCATCCTTATTAGCATGTAATGGTCTATACAGGATTCCGGAGGAAGTAATTATTTTGAAGACTCCATTCTATTATGAATGCACCCCAGATTCAGCAATAAACTTTATGTGTTATAAAAAGCAACCTTCTTGTCAATCTGATTCCATCCAACCACCTGGCTTGTCTTCCAGTCAGAAAAAAAATAAGTCATAACATGTTTGTTTATTTCAGTGACTGTCTCTCTTGCATCGCAAATGAGCCAATGTGTCTATGATGGGCACAGCAAAATAATCTTGCCTTTTGCAATGCTTGCCCATCTCTCAGCTTTCAGCATCTTTCCATACAACCACAATCTTATTTTTGTACTTCTGGCACCTGTTGTTGACTTAATCTTCTGACATGTTCAGATTAGAATTTTCTCATCCCACTGTTGTGTGTATTTAATCAGTTTGATCTACATATTAGCCTGCTGCCTCTGTCTAATTTGTCGCTCAGTGTTTGTCTTTGTTTTGACCCAAAAAGCCACTTTCATCCTGGCAGAGGGCTTCTGCAAAATTGCCTGTAATCTCTGTATTTCATTTCCCACAAAATTTCTGTTATTATAGCAAATGCAGATTTAGAGTCTCAAATCATAAAAAGAGTAAGGATGGAGGATGAGACGCACTGCAACTGCTTATTTGGAAGATGAATTAAAAATGAATTAAAATGAAAATGAATTAAAAACATAACACATCAATTATGAAATTAAGATTGGGGACAAGTATTTATGTAGGCAAATATGTATAAGAAATGACCAGACTGAGTCCAAGGGAGGAGTCAAATGCATCATTAAGTCACGAGTCCCTGTGCATCTGCAAGAGATTTAAGTCCAGCCCACCTTGAATGCCTTCCTTATCTCCCATGTATTTCCCCTGATTGTTAGTTCGTCAGATTCTTGTAGAGAACTTAAGCTTGCAATAAATCTTTACACTCATTTGAACTGCCTGAATCTCCTGATTTCCCCGATGCTTGACAATATAGGCATTTATATTTAAATATGAGAGTTTACTTATGGCACAGAGAACTGAAAACTTCAGTTCATAAATTCATCAGCATTTTGACCTTGTAGATTTGTCTTAAATAATTTTCTCAAGAGAAATCAGAATCTTTTTCTATTTATTGTGGGCATGCATATCAGGACCTCAAATCCAACCCTATCCAGAAAAATATACAATTAAGGGTATGCCTCAGGTACAAATAATTCGGAGCATTCATTGAATTCAAGGCAAAGAAGAGTTTATTATTGCTACCTATACACAAGACTTCGGTCAACTAAGGGTCAAAGCTACCTTGGCAATAGATAAGGGTCAAATTTATGGATTTATGTCTCTTCTGGGAGTGCAAAGATTCCAAACTAATGACACATTTAACCCCACCCTCAGCCTGCTCTTCCACAATTGCCCTTCAGATACTTCATTAAAATACACAGTACTTTTCCTCAGATATGCAACCAAACTGCATATCAGTTTGCTGCTAAAGCACTAACAATCTTTCTCCAGAATTTAAATAGCAAAGGCACTAAATTCATCCCAACCAGCAGGAAGACATCTGAGAGAGATTCTAGATAGTTTGATTGTATTAATACTAAAGGCCAGGTTCTTACGCAATGAAGACATCTGAATCTGAATTGACAATAGAAATAAGAATAGAAAATGTAAATAATGTATATAAATAGTTATGAGGGTGCGGAAGTGATGTGTATTGAAAGATTGGATAGGATGTATAAATGTATATATATTGTCACAGTATTGTTCAATTAGTAATGGTATTATGTATAAATGGAAAAACCCAATAAAGTGTTGAAAAAAATAAAAAATAAAAATGACTTCAGAACACAGTATTAACAATAAGGGAATGTCAGAAAAATACCTTCTCCATCATTTATATATTGTTAGCATTCACAGGAATGAATGAATGTTAGCATTCATCTTATTTTGTAGATTCTAACAGAGTAACTAAAGATCCAACCAGTATCTTAAACTTTAAAAGGACCAATTCTAACAAACTCAGAGAAAGCCTAAGAAAAATTCATGGATAAAAATCCATAAGAGAAAAACAACTCAAGAAGTGTGGGAAATACTGAAAAATATGATCATTAAACCCTAGCTCAACATAATACCATTGAAAACAAAAAATCCAAGAAGAAACCAGCATGGTTGCAGAAAGATCTCTCTGATAAACTGAAAGACAAAACGGATAAGTACAAAAAGTGGAAAGAGGAACAAATAACTAAGGCAAAGTATCAGCAGATAGTCTGAATTTGCAAAGATGAAGTCAAGAAAGCAAAGGCTCAGAATGAACAAAAACTTGCAACAAAAGTCAAGGATAATAATACAAAAAGTGTCTTTCAACATTTAACAAGAAAAAAGTCAAGGAAACAGTTGGTCAACTAAAGAGAGAAGATGGCAAAGAAGTAACAGGCAGAAGGGGAACTCATCAAATTTGCAGATGACACTAAGCTGGCAGGAACAGCCAACACCCCAGAAGACAAACTCAGGATCCAAAAAGATCTTGACAGACTTGAACAATGGACCCTATCTAACAACATGAAATTTAATGTGGAGTAAAGAAAGGTTTTACACCCAGGCAAGAAAAACCAAAGGTACAAGTACATATTAGGCGAAACCTGGCTCAAAAACGGTAACTGTGAGAAGAACCTTGGAGTCCTAGTGGATGATCACTTAAACATAAGCCAGCAATGTGCGGTGGCAGCCAAAAAGCTAACAAGAGTCTTTGGTTGTATAAACACAGGGATAGAATCAGAATCATGTGAAATATTAGTACCACTTAAAAAAACCTTAGTAAGACCACACCTGGAATATTGCACCAGTTTAGATCACCACATTACAAAAATGATGTTGGGACTTTGGAAAAAGTGCAAAGAAAGCACCTAAGATGGCCGAGGGCCTGGAGACAAAAACATATGAAGAAAGGTTTCAAGAATTGGGTATGGCCAGTCTAGAGAAAAGAAGCACTAGGCATGACATGGTAGCAGTATTCCAGTATTTGAGGGGCTGCCATATAGAAGAGGGGGGCGGGGTCAACATATTTTCCAAACCACCAGAAGTCATGACAAGAAACAATGGATGGAAACTAATCAACCTGGAATTAAGGAGAAACTTCCTAACAGTGAGGATAATTAACCAGTGGAACAGTTTGCCTCCAGAAGTTGTAGATGCTTCATTGTTGGGGGCTTTCAAGAAGAGACTGGACTGCCATCTGTCAGAAATGGTGTAGGGTCTCCCGCTTGGGCGGGGGGTTGGACTAGATGGCCTACAACGGGGTGTCCAACCTTGGCAATTTTAAGACTTGTGGACTTCAACTCCCAGAGTTCCTCAGCCAGCAAAGCTGGCTGAGGAACTCTGTGAGTTGAAGTCCACTAGTCTTAAAGTTGCCAAGGTTGGACACCCCTGGCCTACAAGGTTCCTTGCAACTCTGTTAACCTGTTAATCTGATTTAGTTCTCTTATGATTATGTAAGGATTCTAGGCTGATTCCCCCCTTTCACTCTACTCCCTTTTCGCTCTATGTTGTATATAGAGTGTTTGAGCAGGGGGGTTGGACTAGAAACTGCCAACGTCCTTTCCAGCTCTATTGTGATTGAAATAGATATAAGAGGATTACAAATGTCAGACTTTGTTCCTGTCTCCCTTCTTTGTTCCTATCCTCCGTTCTCTATTATGACCACAATTGGCATTGGGATTTCCATTACTAGGTGGTCATTAAGTGATCAGCACCTTATTTTACAACCTCTGTTGCTACAGTCATTAAGTGAATTTGGCTTCCCCCATTGACATTGCTGGTTGGAAGCCCAAAGGACAATCATGTGACCCCGCGACACTGCAACCATTGTAAATATATTCCAGTTGCCAACTGCCTAAATTTCGTGCATGTGACCATGAGGATGTTGCAACCGGTTTTAAATGCAAGGATTGCTTGTAGAAATGAATCAAGGAGAGAAGCAACTTAGAACTGAGGAGAAATTTCCTGACAGTTAGAACAATTAATCAGTGGAACAACTTGCCTCCAGAAGGTGTGAATGCTCCAACACTGGAAGTTTTTAAAAAGATGTTGGACAGCCATTTGTCTGAAGTGGTATAGGGTTTCCTGCCTAAGCAGGAGGTTAGACTAGAAGACCTCCAAGGTCCCTTCCAACTCTGTTATTCTAATTCTGTCAATTTGCAACATCATTGCTGAAAAATGTATTTCTTAATACTGTATTTCTTTATAAATACTGTGTATTTATAAAGAAATACTGAAAACTTCAAAAAAAATTGTGATGTTGACATGGCCTAATAGTGGGATGGTTCTAATATATTGTAAATTGTGAAGGCCCCACACACATATTCTCAGTATCATGAGTTCCACTGGATTTCTTCCCACAGAGAGACTATTAGGCGCCTTTCCCTTTTGCAATATTGCATTTTTGATGAACTGCTTCTTCGAAATAGATGTATATTTCCAAATGAAGTTAATTGAGTCAAACATTCTAAATCAGTGTTTCTCAACTGTGGCAACTTTCACATATCTGGACTTCAATTCCCAGAATTTGCCAGACTGCATGCTGCAGAGAGAATTCTGGGAGTTGTAGTCCACCTATATTAAAGTTGCCAAGATTAAGAAAGATTGTTATAATTGGTAGTGTTTGACCAGGGCTGTCAAACTTGTGGCCTGCAGGCCCCGCCCATGCCCGGTTTAGCAAAGGGGGAAAAAGTCCTAATAAATCACGTGATGACGCCGTGATGATGCGAATTTAACACCCCTGTGTTTGACCAATAAATGCTGTTTCATTTCTTGACACAATTAACTCTTTTCGAACCTATCCTGATTCAGTTCTCAAACCACAGGGCAGCGACAACTCCATATCACTTTGAACTGAAAATAAGGAGCATAAAATTCTAGTTTTAAACAGAAGGGGTGGGGGGTGGGGGGAAATTAAGTGTGTATGTGTGTCACTAAGGTGACAACAGGATAGCCTCCTACCCTACCCAGATCCTTTAGGGCAAGCAGCACACTTGGTGTAGCAGCAAGCAGGGCCACTGCTGGACTTTTGAAGCAAATTGGATTAATAAATGGTGACACGTGTCAATTTGCTTGCATTTCCAATCTCCATGCCCCATGAATTAATGCCATTGAAGAAAGAGAGCTTAACTCAACTTTCAGAAAGATGAAAAAGATTTTGACAAAGCTAGGCATGGCACTACTGCCATTTGTGTGAGGCTCAGCAGGATTTCAAAGTGGAAGTCCTCCAGTACCAGCAGTGGAAGAGAGAACCAGAGTTTCTTTTCTTTTTTCTTTTAAAGGTAATCCAATTTTTCTACCCTCCAGGTTCTGACCACCTGAAAAAAGTAAGCATTTTGCAGCAAAAGGGACAATATTTTCATCCCCAGCATACTGAACTAACGAGTGTGATTTCCTTAATTTATCTGGGGGTAGTCAAAACTTCCCCGTTCTCTGGAATATTTTTAGGAAGGATCTGGGGGAGGAAGAGAAATCAGTCAGGCAATTTGGAAGCAGGCTTGATTTACGTTTTGTTAACTTTTAATGTTCCATGTTTGCAAAATTTATATTTCCGTTTTTACAATGTAAGCAGCCCAGAGTCACTCAACGGTGAAATGGGTGGCATATAAATTTAATAAACAAACAAATAAATAACTGAGAGCTGTAGTAGATCTCTGAGTAATGGGGGCAGAAACCACATTCTCCCCCCCCCCAAAATGAGAATAATCAGCCGTACAGTTAATGAAGGGTCTGTCCACCAAATCCAATTAATTAAATCAGATTTGCTTCTCATTTGCCAGTTTACAACTGTAACTAATTGGCAGCCTTTGAAGGGATTCTAAGAGAGGCAGGGTATGGTCAGCTTGTAAGAAAGGAATTGGAACCAAATAATTGTACTGCTCTAACATATGCCGGTGAAACATGGACACTAACCTCGCAGTCGATACAAAAGCTATGGGGGGCACAAAGACCCATGGAAAGATACATGCTCGGCATTACAATGCAAACTAGGAAGACCTACATGTGGATTAGAGACCAAACGAAAATACACGATGTCATCAAGAGAGTAAAAGAATAGAAATAGAAATGGGCTGAATCAAGAAGAACTGGTGGCAGGTCCAAGGCAGTCATAGTGAAGAAGGACCAGAAAAGGAATATATTTTATATAAGTTAGCTAGCTCCTGAGCATATTATAACTCTCTGATATATAGGTCATAGGGACAGAAGGCAACTCTGTCTGTGTTACGCTAAAGAATTAGGAAATCTATTTAGAGGAAGTAACAATGTATTTAAAGTTGAGAACAAGGAAGCTGCAATCAAGGGAAGGTCATGGAAGCATTTTTCGTAAGTGTAAGATAATGGCAAAAGATAGAATATACTTACAAACATCCTGTCTTCTTTACCACATCCTCTTTCTTATGTTTTGTTCCCAGGACAAAATATGTTTTTAGGTATTTTGTAAGCATAAAATCCATATTTGGTAAATAGGTTATAGGTGAACGCCCAGGCTTGGGCTGAAATCATCATAAAGTATAAAAGAACTAACCCCAGCATGTAATGGGGGTTCAGAATTTGTCATGTTAATGCTCTGAACGCTTTGCGCAAATAAACCTGAATTCTTCCACCTCTCGTGGTCTCTTGTTCTGTGTTGAAAACGAGACTGCTGCAACAATAGAATGGATCCCACTTAATAAAAAACATCCATGAAAGAGGCATAAAACAAGATGGATCAACGACATCAAAGAAAGCTCAGGACTGTATTCGGTGGTGGTATTCAGCCAGTTTGCACCGGATCGGGCGAAGCGGTAGCAAGGGTTGCCCAACCGGTAGTAAGTTCTGACTGGCCACACTCCCGACCTGGTCGCCTGGTTGACGCTGACTCGCTTGCCCTGCCTGCCTGATACTCACTCACCCCGCCCACTGGACGCTTGCCCCTTAAGCTATTTCTTCCCCCCCCCTCCCAACAATCAGCTGTTCATACTATCAGCTGTGCTGGGATTTCCCTTGCTGAGGCCCAGGAAGGCAAAAAATGGAGGGAGGGGCTCAACCCCCCTCCATTTTTGCCTTCCTGAGTCCCAGAGGAGCCTTCTGGGAGCAAAAACAGCCCCCTTCCCCCGAGGCTCTTCTGAGGCCAGGAAGGTCCCAAAATGGAGTGTGGAGGGGTGCTGCGTGCTACTCCCATGCTCTGTTTTTTTTCTTCCTGAGCCCCAGAGGAGACTTCTGGGAGAAAAAATGCCCCCCCCCGAGGCTCCTCTGAGGTCCAGAAAGCCCCAAAAATGGGTGGGGGGTGGCTTCCCCCCAAAAAAGCCATGCCCACCCAGTTTCATGGCCATGCCCACTTAACCATGCCCACCAAACCACGCCCACAGAACTGGTAGTAAAAAATTTTGAATACCACCACTGACTGTATTGGTTGAAAACAGAAGAGGCCTTCATCATGCAGTGGGTAGACAATGTCTAAAATGATGGTGATGATGATGAATTGTACTTATGTTGAATGCACAAGAACTCATGCTGTGTCGTGAGTCCTGCTAGCCTTTTTAGGTTTGCCAATTTATTTTGAGGAATAACCATTGTGAGATCATAGAGGGGGTCACCGGCAGTTCTTATTTCTGCCTAGGTGTTGTGGCCTGCCAGCTGCCAGCAGAACTGGTGGCAGACTTGGACAGCGAGGAGGTTGGGGAGGAACTTTGGCCAGTCCCGGAGTCTGGGGAAGGCTCTGATGGGTGCTCTGCATTGGAGGCAGATGGGAGGGCTAGGGCCGTCTGACATTTATCAGCTGCCTTCGGAGTTGGAGATAAGTGGGGAAGAAGAACAGCTGGAGCCTGTTCCAGATGCATGCATGCGCAGAGCAGTCAGGAGAAGGGAACAATTAAGGAACAGGGGTTGACTCGGAAGAAAGGGCACAAATGGACACTGAATGGCCTCTCCCATAGGGAATAAACAGGAGCAAAAGGGGAGGGATGTTTGCCAAAGACAATTAGTCCACTTACTATTGTGAAAATTTGCTTATCTGAGTTCATGCCTCACAGAGACGCCTTGCCAAGTATTTCCTTTTACAACGTTATTACTGGAAGTTCTCAGCCTAGCACCTATCCAAGAACTGATAAGGTCTGTTTGTGCAATGAAACCTTGGAAGGCTATTTGCCAGAACTTTTCTGGATGTGAATGTCAGGAATTCACATTAAGCAAATAAAAAAGGGACAAGGAGTCTGTTTTGTGATTCTGTTCAGCCTGGGTCAGAACACTAGGGGTTAAGCTTAATCATAGGGCTGGCTTGCAAGGGTGGCAAATATCTGTAGCTCCGGTGTAGGATGAGGTTGGAAGTTCGTTCTCTGAAATTGTGGATTGGTTTCTGAATGTTTCGTTACCAGGCTAAGTAACATGTTCAGGGAACGTCAATGTCAGTGAACTCTGTTTATAAAGGCTTGGTACGGTCAGTAGGTCTTGTGATGGAGAGGTCATGTCAGGTGGGGGTCATGTGATGGATCTTGTGATGAGCCAGGTGTGGGTTGCATCATTAGGCTCAACCTAGGGGTCCAGTCTAATGATAGCCAGCCCCACATAGTTAGTAAAGAAGCCGGCACTGCACAGCTTTCAGGAAAGTCTGTTTAATGTTAGTTTAATGCTAAAACACAATCTTGAAACCTCTAACAAGTAAATTCCCAGCCAGATTGATAGTGAATTAATTAAGGCCTCTTTTGATATTATTCTTATATCTGTGTTGTGCTGCTTCTTTACACCTCCTCTGCTTTCTTCCCACAGTCACTTTCAAGAGCTGTGGGCAGTCAGAACAATGTTAGATGGGCAAGTGGACATGTATTCGTACCTGCTTCAAGTAGCTCTTCACACTTCCAGGTGTGACTCATTTAAAAAAAATATAGGTGAAGCTTTGATCAGACTATTATGGTTCCCATCTTGACATTTTAAACCCGTTCCCTGATTTGTGGGAACTGCCTCTTTTGGATTTTCTGAGTTTCTCTATATCCCATTGTCATGCTGAAATATTACATTACTGTTTTGAAGCCAGGAATGGTTTGAGGCAGGGGTGTCAAACTCAAGGCCTACGGGCTAGATCCAGTCTGTGGGGTGCTTACATCTGGCCCACGGGGCCAGCCTGGAAATAGCAAATTCACCCCGCAACCCGTTTTGGCTATCGGAGTTCCTCAGGAGGCCTTCTAGGCCCAAAATGGGGCCTCCAGAGTGCTGCAGGAAGCCATCCTTGACTCAGAAGATTATAAAAGGGAGGAAAGCTAAAATATTTTACCTTTCAGGTTTGCAGGATTCTGCTACTATATGGAGTCAGTCTCTTGATCTGGTCCCTTCCTCATAAGATGAGCAAATAGATCAAGTAATTGTTAAAAAAAGCAAAATAACTGAAATGTACGCCTCTATTTTTATAAGTGTATAAAGCCATGTGTGTGGAGGTGCGGTCCCATGTCACTCCCACTATGGCAATGCCCACCTCAGCCAAACCTCTCATGGCCATGCCCAGCCCTGACCCTCCCCCCTGCAACCTCCCGGCCCTCTGAGGTCAAACACAACCCTGATGTGGTCCTCAATGAAATTGAGTTTGACACCCCTAGTTTTAGTTTCTGAAAAATAACCAAAGATTGCATTTCTTATAGCCACTACATTTGACGACTGATTTCCAATTCAGCACTGGGCATGGAATCTACTAAATGCCAGCTACGCTTCAGAAAAATCACTGCTATATAATGTCTATTAATGTTTAGTTGACTCCTAGTCTCTTAGCATCCAATCGGCCCATTAACCCATGCTGGTGAATGCAAACTAGCCTTTCCTTAATAGGCTTAAGGAAATTATGAAAAATGGAAATATTTAAGAGGGCCTTTGTTTCTTAGGCTCCGTTTTTTTTTTAATTGCTTAGTTTGCGGACTTTTAAAATGGTTTTTGTTTTAATGGGTTGAGATCTGTTTTGCGATTATTTGAATGCATGATTGTACCACCAAAGTCCTATAAATCTTGTAATTGTACCTTACTACATTGTACCTTGTACCTTGACTGTAGTTGGTTATAAAATGGAACCCATCAATCAATGAATCAATATCAACCAGAGCCCTGATTATGAAAAGGATTGAGGGCATCTGGAATATTTGCAAGGGCAGTTCCCAGAACTTTCATGCCCCCATCAAAGTCTGAATCTGAAGAGGATGATGAACAGCCGACAGGGAGTGGGAGAGAGGCTCTGTTGGCTGTGGAGGAAACTGGGGAAGGGCAAAGTCAGTCTGGGCAGAGCAGGGAAGAGGTGGAACAGGGAGAGGGGGTTCAGAGGAAGACCAAGGCCCACCCCCTCTTCATCCTAGGGCAAGCAGGGAAGAATGGAGAAGAGAACAAAGTGAGTTGTGTGGCTTACGAGGGGGGAAAGGGCTCTGATTTCCTTCACAAGGCACACCTGGGAAGGGAGTTTAAAGGAGTTTGGGTATTGCTATGTGAGTTCCTGGCATCCTCCCAACTGGTTTGATTTACTGACGTGTTACTTCACTACTAGATTTATTACCTTATTCTGACTTGCTGAATTCATAGTTTAAAGTTTTCTGTTTATAACATTTTAGACTAGAATATCTGTAGTCAAAGGCTGTTGCAGGTTCCTTGGAATGTTTTTCTCCCAACTGGAAAGTAACCGGGACATTGGGGGCAAAGTTGGAACTAATAAAGGGACCCCTACTTATTATTCTGGCTAGGTGCCACACCCCAGGTCATCACAAGAACCTTATAGGGAATATATATCCAGATGTTATCAGAGAGGTTGCAAATGACCACAAGTGTCAACTAAATGTCAATTTCAAAACTGATCAGGCCTGTCACAGCCATCTTTCCATATCTCATTTTGCCACACTCTGTGGGGAAGGTGGGAGCTATGGAATGTCCACCCAGACAGCAATAACAGACCATCCCACGGGAACCAAGGTCATTGCAACAGGTGCTGGACAGAGACTGAAGGTGCCAGAACATCTAATTGGACAATGTGACCTGTGACTATGAGGGAGGGCATGATCTATTCTTTAATTATACAGAAACCACATGAAACATTTAGAGCTGGTTTTGTTTTCATTCATGCCGAAATGATGTACTCAATAAAACAGTTCAATGAGAAAGCTGAAAGTCTCAAAGTGCTGAATTGGTTGGGTTCATTAGTTGGAACCTTGGCATTAAACCAGCTCTGAATGAGAAATATCCCCAGAAGCCTACGGGACCTTCCCAGGGGTTTTGATGTAGCCTCGTTCCTCAAGATTTGTGTTCCACCAAGCAATCGTGTAGAACAAGATAAAGGGACAAACTTTAAATACGGGATTGAGGTTAAGTTTCCAGAGCCAGAGAAATGGCATCTCAAGACACCAAAGTCTGACTGAATCCTATGTATTAACTTTGAGAAATTCTGGAGATGAAGGGCCATATGATCGGAAGAAAGGACACAGCTCTATCTTGGAAGGGGGAAGTCAGAAGATACAGTAAACTGAAGACTGTAAATTGTCAACTCATAAAATAATTCTATGGTCTTTTAGAGTTGCCAATAGAAAGTGAGGGGGGAGCAGTGTGATAGCTTGCAACTGAAACTGCATTTCATAAATGTTTTCAAGATAGTAACTAGGTGACTGAAGTTTCTGCCGCACAAAATTCTAACTGGAGAGCATGGTTGATGACTCTTGGCTATGGTTGTGTCCCATTGGAGGATATGAATTATGATACACCCAGGGGGTGGGGGAACACCTGGGTCAAGGGTGACAAAGAACAATGTGTCTCAGAATTGGCTACACCCAGGCAATGCCACACTTTTAAACTCCCAATAAATCCTTTTGAAGTTTTGGAAATTTGGCTCGAGACTCATGATTTAAATGGGGTTAAGTGCCGGAATCCTGACATAAATCTGACACTGATACTTGGGACGATTCTAGAGCAAATCATAAAAAAATTGATTGGTATGAATTTGAAGGCCATGCAATCATGATTAGAAGTCAGTATGGAATTGCTAAATTAACCTTACCTAATTTTTGGATTGGAAAATTTCTCTAATAGATTGTGGGACCACTCTACTGAATTGATTATGCAAAAGAGGAGAACTGGATGATGTGTTTATTGGCAAGTTAGTTAAGCGTGGGTTGGATTGCATGACAATTACAGGTCCATTAACTCAGATCAAGTGAAACTACAGCATGGAAAAAACGGACTTGTAATCACCCATCAAAGTTCTGGCTATTGCAATGCTTCCACAGTGACATGATTGCGATGTTGACATTTTGATAGCTATGGCAACTTTCCTCACTAGCTTCCCATGAGCGAAGTCAATGGGGAAGGCAGCAAGGAAGGTTATATGTTGTCCTCCTAAGTCATTCCCACTGCTTTTTCTCCTGAGGAGCCTTTTACCTTCAACCTACTGCAGTCTATAGCATAATGCCTGCCCTCCTGCAGCACCCTCCTGACTCACCCTCACTCCTTAGCACCCACTTGTGGCACCATCCCACAGTTTCTGCAGCCTCCAGTTCTTGCCTTCTACTGTTTGGTTGGAAGAGCACTGTGGATGTCTAGGGCTATAGGCAAGTTCAAAAAGATGACAACGTTGATGATTATTTCTAGACTGAGGCAATGGCAAATGACGTATATATATCGCGTGAGGTGTCCATGTTGCTATCAGGCACTGAACTCAGTTTGAGTACATCCTTATTTATGCTTGCCCAACTGAATGGCATCGCCAAAGATGTCTTAGAAAGCTAAGCAGGGACGGGTGTCATTAGTGCTTGGATGGGAGACTACCAGGCTTTAGGTTGGATGGGAAGTAAAACAGGAAATTACTGTGCAATGAGGCAAATACAAATCAAATCAGAATAGAGCTGGACGGGACCTTGGAGGTTTTCTAGTCCAGCCCTTTGCTCAAGCGGAATGTCCTATATCATTTCAGACAAGTAACTATCCACTCTCTTCTTAGAAACCTCCAGTGAGGTATTGGCAAACCACCGCCATTTTGTTGCCAAGAAAATCATTTGAACATATCCAATAAGCCCAAAGGAACTGAGCTTCATATGAAAGAGCACGAACTTTTATGTAAATTGTTGCATGGAATGTCATGGGTTTCTTTTTGTTTCTGTTTTCTTGTTTGTATTATTTTTGGTTTTACTATTGTGGAGAACTGCCCAGAGTTGTCTTCTGCAAGGTAGGCAGCCATATAAACCTTGCAAACTTTTTGATGGCTTTTCATGCTAGCCATTTGACCGAGCATTCAATTATGTTGTTGTTATATCTTCTTCTTCTTCATCATCAATCATCTTTTATGTTTTAGATGGCCTTGTAAACATCCATGAATATGGATATTCTCTGTAAATTAAAACACAACACACCTCTCTGAATTTCCTTTAAAAAAAACCTTGTGAAATACAGGTAGTCCTCCACCCCTACAACCATTCATTTAGTGACTGTTCAAAATTAAAATGGCACTGAAAAGAGTGACATGACCGTTTTTCACATTTAACGTCCATCACAGCATTCCCATTGTCCTAGGATCAAAATCTGGATGGTTTGGCAAGTGGCATGTATTTATGATGGTTGAGATATCTCCAGAATCGTGTGTGATCACCTTTTGCCACCTTCTGACAAGCAAAGTCAAGGCGGAAGGAAGATTTACTTAATAACCATGCTACTACTTTAAAGAATGCAGTGATTCAACTTGACAATGGTGCAAACGGTGGTAAATGGGACAAAAGACACTTGATACCTGTTTCGCTTAGATACAGAAATTTGGGGGTCGGTTGTGGTTGTACCAGGGGTGGGATTCTACCAGTTCGCACCTATTCGCTAGAACCAGTTCTTAACATTCTAAGCAGTCCAGAGAACTGATTGTTAGAAGAAATTACTGACCTAATCCTGTAAGAAAGACAGGAAGGAAACATTCTGGTGTTGCTTACAGAAACTGCCTCTCTGTTAACCCTTATTACATTCTCGGCAAGACTAGACTTCCTGTCTCAGGAACTTCTCTGGAGTTTTCCCCCCTCCTTTGCTGGTACTTTGCTTGTGTGGAGTGACCATTCAAAGTTACAATGGCACTGAAAAAAGTGTCTTATGACCACTTTTCACACTTACGACTGTTGCAGCATCCCCACATTCATGAGAGGTCAGGCGAGGAAATGCATGACTCGATGTGAGTGATATGGAGTTGGCCACGCCCAGCCAATAACATGAACACCAAGCCGCACCCACCAACTAAGCCATGCCCACAGAACCGGTTGTTAAAAAATTTGAATCCCACCTCTGGGTTGTATTTATACTCCATAACCACAGTTGAAAACCTGTTGGCTGGTCTCCTAAGCTGCTTCACTCTGTGTGAAAGGCCTTCCTGGGTAATTGTTCTGCCTCATTCACAGCATATGTTGCCTCCCATTGGTAAATTTTTCAGGTTTGGGTTTTGGGGAGGAAAATAAGGGAAAAAAAATTCTCCCTCTGCCTACCAGCATCCATTGGTATTCATCTGGCTAGCGTCCTGTCAGTGTGTGAGAGAGTTGAGGGCTGTTTGGAAACTGAAACATGGAAACTGAAACAGTATTTGCTGTGTGAGCAAGAAGGAGACAGCAAGGAGCCTGGGCATGGCTTAGTAGTAAAGCTGCTTGCTGCTGTGAAACTAAAACTGAAATTCCTCTCCTCTGCTTGTGTTTTGCATTTGGAACAGATTTCTTTTCAGGTGGGGAGGGGGAGTAGAACTCTTTAGCATCAGAGCGTGTTAATAATAATAATATATGAAATACTAATGCTCTGACGGTCATTTCGAAAAATCCTTTCTGAGTGAGCACCTAGAAACCAAGAGGAACATACGTGCCAAATATCACAGAGAATCCATGAAGAAAGTTTGAACAGGGCCTTCTGATTAGTAGCCTTGGAAAACCACCTGTCTGAGAACATCCTCCCAAGCCTAATTCCCTGAGTCCAGTGGTGCTTCTTTGGGAAGTGGTGGGCCTCAAAGTTTGCATCTCCTTCAGAGAGCAATTTGGAAAAAGAGCCCCTCAATTCACAAACTATTTTTTTTAAAAAACCACCCAGGTGAAAAGAAAATTCCTTTATTCTAAAAGACAGGAGCTCTTACATGGATTCTTGTTAAATTGACTAATCTTTTTGTGGGTTTTTGTTTTGTTTTGTTTTCGTCTTCTTCTTCCTAAGGCAGACATAAAAAGACTCCAGTGTTTTATTAGTAGGACATCTGAACAGTTATTTATTGAAAAGCCACAGTCCCCACACTTTTACAACTGTTGGCTTGTATAAGGCAAAAAAGCAAGATGAATCCACTATATTACACAAAAAAAAATAAAAGCTCCTGGAAAGAGAGGGGAAAAACGCAAGGACATGCACGTTACTGATCCAAATACAATGTACATGACAAGATATAAAAACCATTATGAAAACAAAAGGATATGTAAATTATGGATACAGTCTACGAAAAGAAATTGTCATTTTGTTATCATTATTGTTAATTATAGCGTCCTCATTATTATAAACACATCTGTATAGTCTAAGGTTGTAATTAAAGTTGTCCTTTTTACAAACACAGTTATTGGAACTCTGAACAAAATGTAACATTGAGTGGGGCAAGACGCTGACATAAAGCAACTGCTCAGAATCATAAGGTGGACAACGTGATCAAGATCAGCCCAAGAACAGCCCATTCTGTAGATGGATGACTAAGATTCCAATGGTCAGTCATTTCTACAAAGTTAGCTGTATACTTTGGAAGAAAAGTGCTCGGGTACAACAAACAGGAATAATCCCAGCTTCTGGTGTATGTTCCTCCTCCCCCCAATGTACAAAATAGGTGTCTTGTAGTAGTAGTAGCCTTACTCTGTTTCGAAGCAGTTGGCATCCATAGAAGAGAAACAAACATATGAAAGTACTTGTTTCACTTGTCTTCACAACAATTTACCATCAATGTATATACGTACATTAATGAAGCGTCATTTATACTTTAATTATTATAGGGACACACCTAGTATGTTTTCTATGCAGATTTATTTTCAATTAACTGTTTTAAACAATGGTGCTCCATATTGCTTATAAACATAGAGATATGAAATCAGGAAACTCAATGAATCGAAACAGAGGTGCTAAGTCTTAAGAACCACACAGCTAAAATGGGAGTTGTATTGGTAGATTTTCCATGGGCGTTTAGAGCAGACAGAAAATTTCCTAATGTGGCTAATTGAATAACCGACTAGATTACATGCACTGGTTTCCAGGCTACATCCAGGTTGGGGGGACTCTAAATCTGGAGATCTAATCATCCTCTTCATCTTCTTCATCGCTGTCTTTCATGGTGATCCCTTGGAGTCCTCCACCTTCACTTACTGAGGCTGTGGCTTCTTCTACAGTCAGCCGGTTTCGGACTGTGTCATAGGTTTTACTATTCAAAGTAGAATCCAGAACTCCTTGCAATCGGAAATCTCTGTAGGTTTTCTAGGATGAAGAAGTTTGTGTTGTGAAAGACATGACCAAACACCCAACCCAAGCCAACCCAAGCCAGAAATAGCAGCAATTAGCTTTCATGCTTCCAAATAGGTTTCAAGCACTTTTGCTTTTGTTAGAAACAGATGCTAGCCTACAGTATTTATTCCCCAGGATTTGTCAGCCCATTTCTGCAGAAACTGAGAAATTGAAATAAAATGATTTGATAATGCTGAATGTCTAAGTATGAATACCCATTGAGACCAAGAAAGAGGTTTGGTTCCTTAATTTTAAATTGATGTATACTGTACAATATATTATTGTCACATCAGTGTATCTGTTAGAGGTCACAAATTGATTATATCTGTATCCATTTATGAGAAGAATTAATCGGACTTAAGGGTCAACCAGCAGAAGCCTATTCTCATGTTCTTGCTTGCTCTTAACTGGATCAGGTTGGAAGCTATTTTGATTGATGAAATAGGAGTTTGTTTGGGTGCTGTTGTTAAATACATCTAACTTCCTTCCATAAAGAAAATCTTAAAGAAGGAAGTTTGCTTTTCATGCACCTTTGATTTTGACAGTTTATTTGGAGTTTGTATTCTACAGATTTACCAACCTTCCTTCTGAAAGAGTGGGACCTCTTTCAGAACCAGCATTACCAGCATTAAACCAGCATTAAAGCAATTATTCTGACTTCTTTTTGCCTAGTATTTTCTGAAAATAGTTTTCATAACAGGGGAAAAGCAACTGGAGGACTGAACAAGGGATTTTTAGAAGATTGTATTTTATGACATAGCACAGAAATCTTCACAATGATAATTATGGAATAAAATTATGGAAACATATATGGGAATGGGGAAGGCTCTTCCCATTTCAAACTCCAAAACTGGAAGTGAACCAAACAAAGGGAAGTCTGGAGTGGCAAACATTTGTATAAAAATATCATAGATATGGCAGGGTTGACTGCAGGTAAGGGTGAAGGGAAGAGGAAGGTATGCTGTGAAATCATGACACAACTGTTCCCCTTTTATGCCATCAAATATCAAGTAGGTAAGGAGAAAAACTTGCTTCATTATGTTGTTGTGATGTATATTTCATCACAATGATAAAGTTGTGGCTACCCCTAAGCTGTGGGGAGGGGCAATGGCCCCATCTTTCAATCCAATAGCCCTTCCTTGAGTATTATGAGAATAAATAAATAAATAAGAGCCTCGGTGGCGCAGTGGTTAGAGTGCACTACTGCAAGCTACTTCTGCTGCAGCCGGCTGCCTGCAGTTTGGCAGTTCGAATCTCACCAGGCTCAAGGTTGACACAGCCTTCCATCCTTCCAAGGTGGGTAAAATGAGGACCCAAATTGTTGGGGGCAAAATGATGACTCTGTAAACTACTTAGAGAGGGCTGTAAAGCACTGTAAAGCAGTATATAAGTCTAAGTGCTATTGCTAAATGGGGCTGTGAACCGTCTTAGGTGTTAAAGCCATTCGTTTATCAAAATTTTGTCTAGGTTTGTGAAGGTTTTTTGGGTTTTGTTGGTTTCACAGAATTCAGCGACGTCATAAAAAATACAAGTATTAGTTAAATTCATGTACGGTTTAACAATGTGTTTTGCATTTCTCTTATGCCTAGAGAAACTGTTATTTTTTTTTAAAAAAAGAGGTTATTACGTAGTCTAATAGTACAAAAGACACTTCCCGTGTTTTTCAGTGTTCCCAAGCTAACACATAATAATAATGTGCTAATACCTATTGCTTTTATTTTGAAAATTAAAAACCATTTTAGTAATTTATTCATGACTTCCTTTCTAAAGTATATAATTCTCCTCATCTGCAAAATATATCACATGGAACAAAAAAATGATCAAATATGTATTTACCTCCTCCTGAGATCTTATTATTTTATGTAAGCCACTGAGATTTCACACTGAAATAATTATCATCCATCCATCCATCCAACACATACCCGCACTCGCACGCGCGCACACACACACACACACACATACACCACAGCTACATGAAGGAGAGCTTCTTGTTTTTTTGTGTAACCCCTTTTTAAATGTTGTCAACATCTATTGTAAGAGAAATTATTTTAATTATGTGTGAGATACTGATATGACATGTGTTTTTAAGGATCTTTCAAGTCCCTGAAAGTGAAGTCAGTAGTGAAGATTGCTACCTCACAATTTTGGGTACTATCTTTTGCTCTCTTCCTACACATAGAAGGGAGCAGCCTAAGAGATACTTCTTGCTCTGCTACAGAAGATTATCCAGCACTTTGTGAAGAGACTCAGTGCTTTTGTTCATCCTCATATAGTTCCCTGCTCCTCAGTACCATCTGTCTAGGTTGCTCTTGTTTCATTCGATCAAATGGCAGGAACTAAATGTCTGCCCTAAAGTCATTCTTTGAGGGAGTCTACAGGGCCGCCACAGTGATGGTTTAGCTAACTGTGGGAACAAAAGGAGGGGAGGTGTGGGTAGTGTGGCTGTATAATCCTAACAACATTCTTTCCTTTGAGAGCCAAGGATGTCCAGCTTGTACCTGGGAAGGCGGGATCGAAGTTGGCTGGAGTTGGGGCATGGATTTGATTGGACCATGTGATGCAAAGATGGATGCAGGGGAAGGAACTTTGGGCTTTACTTTGGGTGGGGAAAAAGGGGTTGTGAGATTCGGGTTTATCCCAGATGTGCCAATATGATGTCTCCAATAAATGTATACTTTGAGGAAGAATCTCGCCTTGGAGTTTTAATTCTGTTGGAGGTGTTACTTGGAACCCTGACACTAGAACCATGATGGCAAACCTATGACATATATGCCAAAGCTGGCCCACCATGACGTTTTGGGTGTCATGGCAGCCTTTATGCCAGCGTTCACCAATACCCAACAACTATTCTTAAAGGCATGCCTTGTTCCCACTGATTTTTTGGGAGGCTGTGCAACAACGAGGTGTGCTCTTGTATGGTTTCTGAAGTGGCAAAAATCACATAAGAATGGAGTGTGCTTTTGTACTGATTTTGGAGGCTGCAGGGGCTGCAAAAGAGAATGTTTTTTGAAGCCATTTCAAGAACGAAGGCCTTGTATGACCAGGAGCACTGTTGGGTAGGGGCCTGTTGGCAGAAAGACAAGACCACTTGAAGGTAAGCAATGCAACCTCAGCATTCCCCAAGATTTGGGGAATGGCACCAGCCAGTCTTTTTAAGGGGCAGGATGGAGTGCAAGGATTGAAGTCAAGGCCTTGACCTTGACTTCAGGTGAGCCTCAGCACTACTGTCAAATGCCACTGTTCATAATGGCCTAAGTGAAAAGAGAGGGGAGATAGAGAATTGGTGTGTGTGTGCGTGTGTGTGTGTGTGTGTGTGTGTGTGTGTGTGTGAGAGAGAGAGAGAGAGAGAGAGAGAGAGAAATGCCAGGAGAGTCAAGTTAGACATTTTACAAATTTTTGACCTGGCAAGCTCAATAGGTTTGCCATCACTGAACTAGAGTAAATGCTAGTGTGAAAGATGTTACATTTCTGGGTAATCAGGACTCCTGCCTCAGACAGGGGGTTGGACTAGAACAGGGGTCTCCAAAATTGAGGAATTCTGGGAGTTGAAGTCCACAAGTCTTAAAGTGGCCAAGGTTGGAGACCACCGACTAGAAGACCTCCAAGGTCCCAAACCTAGTATCGGAAATATCCCAGTGTGACTAACTTCAAAGTTGTAATGAAGATGAAGATTAAATGAGATGCTGACACATGGACAAATTGCTACAATTGCCTGCCCTGTTTCTTCCATCTTCACTCTCTTGGACGAATATTTTGTCAATATCATGTTGACTGTCATGCCTGCTTCGGAGCCTGAATTCTGGGCAGAAGATAAGCTGGAACAGGAGTCAACAGAGATTGAGGGGGTGCCTCTGCTGGCTTTGGAGGAAACTGGGGAAGGGCAGAGTCAGTCAGGCCTAGGAATTTAAGGATTAGAACATCTTATAGACAGGAGGGGGAACAGAACTCAGGTGATGAGCAAGGACCACCCCTCCTGAGTCTAGAGCATGAAGAGAAGAGAGAAGGCGAGGACAATGCTGACTGAGCCAGCTACAGTGGGGAGAGTGCCTTGCCCCCAGGGGTGGGATTCAACCAGCGTTATTACCTGGTGATTATGTTTTGCGCACGTATGTGTACTCTGCGCACAGGTGCGCCTGACACGCATGTGCATGCATGTAAAAAAACCTTAAGCTGTGCTGCCCGGATAGCTGAAAAGCGCTGCGCACACGTGCACAGCGTTTGAAAAGCCTCTTTCCCCCTGCTTTTTCAACCTCAGCTCTGCTGCGCAAAGCAGCTGAGGTTGAAAAAGCAAGAAATAAAGGACAGGCAAGTGCCCAGGCGGGCGGGCGGGCCAAAAAGCAGGAAACACAGAATCAGTCTGTGTCTGCTGCTCTTCAGAGCTACCAGTTCTATAGAACCGGGCAGAACCGGTAGCATCTCAGCCCTTCTTGCCCTCCTTCACAAGCAGGGGTGGGATTCTACCAGTTCGCACCTATTTGCTAGAACCGGTTTTTAACATTCTAAGCAGTTCGGAGAACCAGTTGTTAGAAGAAATTACTGGTCTAATCCTGTAAGGAAGGCAGGAAGGAAACATTCTGGTGTTGCTTACAGAAACTGCCTCTCTGTTAACCCTTATTACATTCTCGGCAGGACTAGACTTCCTGTCTCAGGAACTTCTCTGGAGTTTTTCTTCCCCTCCTTTGCTGGTACTTTGCTTGTGTGGAGTGACCGTTCAAAGTTACAATGTCACTGAAAAAACTGACTTATGACCATTCTTCCCACTTACAACTGTTGCAGCATCCCCACAGTCATGAGAGGCCAGGCAAGGAGATGCGTGCTTCGACGTGAGTGATATTGAGTTGGCCACGCCCAGCCAATAACATGACCACTAAGCCACGTCCATCCAGTCACATGACCCCCAAGCCACACCCACCACCTAACCCACGCTCACAGAACCGGTTGTTAAAAATTTGAATCCCACCCCTGTTCGCAAGGCACACCTGGGGACTGAGATGTAAGGAGATGCCAGTGGGAAGGGCATTTGTCAGGAACAAGCATTGAATCTGTGGAGCCTCGTGTGCACTTGCCGAGGTCTGGAGATTACTATGCTCTGTCTTGTGGGGCTTGCTTGGTTGGCCTGCTTCACTGAACTTCTGGCTCTGGTTACTGTTTTGCAAAGTTTGCTTACTGGACTCCTCGCAGCCACAGGCTGCTGAAGGTGCATGTGAGAGCTTGGCTCCAGTACTTGTAGTAAAGATGGGGACATTTGGGTGCAAAGATGGAGGAATAAAGGGGAGTTAATCCTGTTGTCTGGCTGTATTGCTTTTATGCCACACCCTGGGTCATCAGAGTTGACTTTTTTCAATGTGGCAGATGTAGTCAAAGTTCACATATGCAAAGGGGCCCTTAAGCTTTCACTTAATTAGCACAGTTCCTTTCCTTTCTGACTGAGAGCAGAATCTATTTGCAAGTTACACAAATACATTAAGCAAGCTTACCTTTACTATTCTAATAAGGGTTTTTAGTTGATAGATGTGAAGCTGAAGGTCCATGCGGTCTGTTAGCCAAGTACAAATGATGTTCATGGAGCTGGTGTACCATTGCTGCAAAATAAGCAATAGCTTTCCAAGGACATGTCAAACAACACGAATCATATATATTACATAATGCATTTTGAAAACCATCAGGTCTTACTAGCTCTGATCTTTTCAGTGTAAACATTCAGACTGCAAAATCAGAATGCATGCTTAAATTCAGAAGAATTTTGACTATTGATGTTTAAGAATCCTCAGCATATGGCCCAAGGCGCTTCAGTATCCATCCAATCTGGAATTTGAATTTGAGTTTTTTTTTCCTCCTCCTTCAAATACATCCCCAAATACTGTTTGTGCCTTTGCCTTACTTGATACCACTTAAAATAACTTTGCTATTTAAGATTGACATGCTTCAGATGGATGGAGAAGAATGTATGTTTAACACCTTCTTTAGACTGCACTTGCATTTATTGTGGCTTTTTTGCTTCCAAATATTTAAAGAATAAAAGTGGGATATATATACACACTCATCTTAGCTGATTTTCATCTATCAGTCTCCCTTGCAATTGTGCCACCGTTGAGATAACCAGGTGGGCAGGGCAGAAAGTCACTAGAGGAAGCGCAAATTCACATTTCAAATTGCTCGTGCCAAGTTTTCCAGCCAGAATGTCACGTCCAGATGATGCTCATAAGTTCCATGAAGCCATAAATAATACTTGAAGAGGTGAAAGCAACAATATCCAAATATTGATCAGAAAAAGGAAGAGGAGCCACAGAAACTATTTCGGCTCTCCAAGTCCATTCTGCCCTAACCTTTTAAAATTGCAACAAAAATCAAGATGTGATGAAAATCACGACTCTCATAAACCTCAGCCAAAGAACTACTGTGGGTTTGGAATTCATGTGTTCTCTATTCCTGCTAATATTACTTTTTTCTACCCAGCCTGAAGTTAAATCAGACTCTTGGTGGCATCTCTGGATGAAGAAACTAGGTCTCTAGTAACATAACTTGGAGAAGAGCAGCTGTAGGACAGCAGTAGGGAAGATCTTCTATTACTCAACACTTCCTCTTTGGTGTTCCTCTCTAGTTAAGCATGCTAGCTTAGAGGTGGTATTCAGCAGGTTCTGACCAGTTCTGGAGAACCAGTAGCGGAAATTTTGAGTGGTTCAGAGAACTGACAAATACCACCTCTGACCAGTCCTGCCCCCATCTATTCTCTGCCTCCTGAGTCCCAGCTGGGACTTCTTGTGTTGCCCTGCACAGGAGAACAGAGCTGGAAAGCAGGTTAGTGGGGTGGGGAGGGAATGGAGATTTTGCAGTAACCTTCCCACGCCATACCCACCAAGCCACACCATGCCTACCAAGACACGCCCACAGAACTGGTAGTAACAAATTTTGAATCCTACTACTGTGCTAGATGGGTGTGAGAAAAGAAGGCATAACACGAGCATGCAAGGGAAGGCCTTAACTTTTCTATCTACTGCTTTATCCTTCCCTCTTACAATATATTATTATTCCAAACTCCAAATCTTTGGAATTTGGAGCATGGCATTCCTAAGACTATACATTTCAAGGAAGTCAGGGTACTACAGGTAGTCCTTGACTTACAACAGCGTGCTTAGTGACCATTCAAAGTTACAACGGCACTGAAAAAAAGTGACTTATGACCTTTTTCATACTTATGACCATCCCCCATAGTCACATGATTTACATTTGATAACTGGCTCACATTTATGATGGTTACAGTGTCCCTGGGGTCACGCGATCCCCTTTTGCGACCTTCTGACAAGCAAAGTCAAGGGGGAAATCAGATTCACTTAACAACCGTGTGGCTAATTTAACAACTTCATTTAACAAATTTGGCAAGAAAAGTCATAAAATGGGGCAAAACTCACTTAACAAATTTCTCACTTAGCAACATAAATTTGGGACTCATAAAGAGTAGCCGTCTCTATTCAAGTCACTTTTTATTAAGGTGCCCAACATATTTTCTGGTAGGGCATCTGCCCTCTGGGGAAAAGCTTCACCCACTATCAATCATCTAGTGAGTCTGTCAGGATTCCGGCAGTTACTAAATCATGAGCCTCTAACATTCTATGTGCGGCATTTATCTGGGCGCAGCCAACTCTGAAATACGTAATTCACTGCCACCCTTGATCCTGCTTCCCCCACACCTCTGGGTGTATCATCCAAAGAAAAACGTCCATAGCCAAGAGTCATCAATCATGCTCTCCAATTAGATTTTTGCACAGCAGAAGCTTCAGTCATCTAATCAGTCTTTGAAGAAAATATGAATGGAATGTACTTTCGATTCCACACTGCTGCCTGCTCTTTGAACCCCCCCCCTTCTTTCCGTTGTCAACTATATAACGTGTATACAAAATGTTTTATGAGTTGACAGAGTCATCTGTTGAAGTTAAGAAAGCAACCTTAAACCTATACTGAATAATGAGCTTGAAGTAGTTCTCTGTATTAACAGAGCTGTGAATGGAAATGTCTTCCCTGGCATGGATGAATGTTGAGGCAGGTCTGGTGAGGAAGGGGAGTTAGGGTTTTCTTTGTGGATGGAGCAGTGCCAAATTCTCCACGAGATCCCTGGGGCAGATGAGGAGGGGTGTGACAGCTTATGTGGTGAGGCAGTTTCCCTCCACATTTCTTCTTTGTCTTGCACACCAATTCAAGAGGGTAAGTTTTTCACTCTGTAACTTACTCTAAATTACTCAGCTCTGCCTTTTTTTTTTTTGACCATCACCAATAAAACACTCCTATTATCTTCAGGCTTTTGGACAGAGGCTACCTCATAAATATTTATTGCTTCGGCTTTGCATCCCAGGGTAATGAGGGATCGCTTGTTTAATACACGCTACTTGTTCTCTTCCACCCATGTAACCCCTTCACTTTTTCAATCCCAGTGACAGCTAATGGTTTGCAATTTAGGGTTGGACATAAAGATTTTCAGATTTTGGTGACGCCTCTGTTTGCTGTTCCATAGCATTTATTTTAAACAAGTTCAGATTAATGTGCTACTCTTTTTTTCCTTTAAAAATATGTTTCTCTCTTAAACAACAATATTAGTAGTATTTAGCTTACTCCCACTACCTGACACATTTTTGTGAAAACAATTGTTCTCTGTCAAAATTAATGTATTCATGAAATAAAGCAATTAAGGCTGCAATCCTATACAGATTTAACTTGGCTCCAATGGACCCAGTGGGATTTCAGAATAATGTTAAGAGAAAGAAGTTGCTCTGAAAATATGTTGAATTAAAATGTGTAGCTGGCAATGTTTTTTATATGGAAATAAGTTCTATGGCATTGATCTGAGTGAAATGCATAGAGTATTGTAGCTTTAATTATAAAAAGCTGAATACGAAATGCACTATTATACTCCAGTTAACAGTAGAAAAGCTAGTTTCTGAGTGCTATTAATGTCAATTATCAAGGTCACCCTCCTTAAATAGAGAGTAGCTCTCACTGAATTCAGGAAAATATCTTCATGCACGTGCTTAGCATTTGTTTGCAAAAACTATTGATTTAGGGTGGATTATCTTCATTAAAAAATACATCCAACCACAGGACAACTTCAGTTTGGATACCTTACCTACCCTTAATTTTAAAGAGGTCAAATTTGGAGCCTTATGACCGAGAGGGTATCATACTTCCTGCCAAGATAGAAAATTATCCCTTAATAAAATGCCAACAGATTTTAATAGTCATCCTCAAGGAATTGTCAATCAAAGGTAAGGGAACATTTTAAGCATTCCAGCTGGAGAAAATGAATTCAAAGCTATTGTGTTTTTTTTTCTTTTCAGAATGCACATTTCAAATGGCGCAGCAATGTATCGGCGTAATACATAAAAAGGATAAAAGCCAATTTACATCATAGAAGCTTTTATGAATGTATGAAAAATAATATATTGCTTAAAAGAGATAATATTGTCTATCAGCTATTGTCTGGAAGAAACACAACAACAGTTAAGATACTGTACTGCATGTCTGCTGCCCTAAGTTGATAGAAAGAAGTAGCATTGAAGGCCGATACTATTTTTCTATACTTTTCCTTTCATATTCCAGTCACATTAATTAGAACTAAAGCTGGCTCCAAAGCATTATCCGAGTAACACCTTTCACCTTTTATTGTACACAGCTAATATCACACCTATACTGGTATTCCGTTCAGTTCAAGAACAATGTGGACCGATTATCTCCATGGATAATCCTGAGAACTCCTGCATACCTTTCTCCAAAAATTCAGGGCAATTTATATGGGGAATCTCCCTACATTTCATATCCATTCTGATGAAGATGGGGTTAAGAAAGAATCCTTGGCCTAAAGTCTTTCAGTGATTTGTTTTTTTTAATGGCAATTGGATTTAAATTTAGATTTCTCCAGTCCTGGTTCCATATCTTAGCTGTTCTATCACTTTGCTTCTCAAATACCGCGTTTTCCCGAACATAAAACTGGGTCTTATTTTCTTTTAGGCTTGAAAATAAGCACTTGGGCTTATTTTGGGGGGAGGTCCAACAAATGATTAGTTTCTTTAGAACAGCTTTTTCCTCATCAGAGGCCTTCCCATTGGATTTTGGCGCATGTAGTTCTCAACCAACATGAACAGAAGAAAAACTTTAACAGAATTTCACATACTTTTCTTCCAGTAATACGTAATACACAAAGGTATATGACTTTTTCAACTTATCTCATGGATGAAATTCTGGGTAGCTTTCAAAACTCGTAACTTTTGTTGTTTTTCATTTTTAAAAGCTGTCCTGCCTACCCTTGTGATAACGTAAAGAAGGACTTCTACTTTATCTGAACTCATTTCTTATTCTTAGTGGTGGGAGTTATTTTTTTTTATCAACAACAGCTCTGAAGGCTTAAATATAGTGACAGATCTTTTAGATTTTGCACATTATTGGTACTACCTGATCCCTTCAAAGTAGTTTGAAGCTGGCGTTATAATTGCCTTTGCTCCTGCCAAAGCTGGAATGCTAAGAAAAGGTAGGAAACACACACCATGAACTAATCTGTGTCCCCACCAATCAAATGACTGAAGAGTGCAAAAAAAAAAAAAAAAGCCCTAAATGTATGTCTGTGCCATGCCACCTGAGTTGTAAAAAAAAAACAACTCTTGGAATAATCAAAATCCTATACTCTACACAGAAAAAAGGAAAATCTCAAAAGTCTGATTTTGGGTGACATTCAGCTAAAAATAAACCAAAAGGTCTCCAAGGAACCGCTATATCATTCTCAAAGACCTCCCACAATATTAAATTATCTTCAAAACCCCCTCAAAGGAACTATAACAAAAGAACCATTAAAGCATACTCAACATAAAATATAACACAGTGATGTGTTATACAATAAAGAAACAAAAGAAGACAAATGGACGAAATGCCAGGGAAACGCTCTTTCTGATCATTGTTTCAGTACAGGAGAGAGAGAGAGAGAGAGAGAGAGAGGGAGGGAGGGAGGGAGGGAGAGAGAGAGATTTAAATTTCATTCTGTTCATCCAATATTTAATTGGCTTGCTAATTTTGATTGCTTAGGGCATTTTGTCAACAACTGCGACTCTTCCATTTGCCTTATTATAGGGCAGAATTCTATTTTTCTGCCTTTTAAGGATACACAAGTTTGTCTCTTGAAGTATAGTGGCTCATGTGATTAGAATACTTGGGTTGATGACCAGCAAGCCCACATTCAAGACATGAGTGCTGCTATATGGTGGGGTTAGCTCTCATTATTCGCTCCAGATCCTAACAAGCTACCAATTCGAAAGTGCTTAGGTAGGTACTTGTGTTCCAAGTAGATAGGTAGATACCATTTGATGGGCACAGTAATGGGCACATGAAAGGAGCACATCTACCCAGTAGGGCATCTACCAAGCAACAATGATGTCATGGCTAATCCTTTCAACCTGGAAGCATCTTAGATGCTTCTGACACAAACACAAGTTCATGTCATTCTTCTTTTGAATGCTTATAGCTGGTTTCAACTGCTAAGTTTTAATAGAGCAGTGTATCTTTTATGTCTCTTCCTTCTTGTTATTTTCATCCACTGGTTTCCTCTTTACTGTCTTCCTTATAAAGAGTTGCTCACATCATTTCTGTTGCATAGCTTTTCTTTGAACTGATCATTGGCCAAAATATGGCCAGACATCAGTCTAATGCTTTCACTTCTTCAAGAACTGCTGCAAATGTACACTAGACTACTTTCAGATAGGAAGACAAACATGTCACAAGCACTAGAGGTCACAAATTTAAATTTCTATTTCTTCTTGTTCCCTCCTCAAATTCTTGTGGTTGCCAAATACAAACACTTAACTGAAAATTTGTTAACAGGTTTCGCTTTACACTTATCTAGTACATTCCTGGTTACTGCTTTCAGTTCAGTTGCTTAGTGAGATTCATTTACTTCAACTCAGTGTCTTATATTCCACTTTCAGACTCTGCTTTCTAAAGGAAGCAGCCCCTCAATAACCAGCACCAAGCAACCAGCAGGATACAGATCTTGCAATCAGCAGCCATTCAATATATGGTTTGTCCATATCCATCACAGCTTAGCATTCACGCTCTTTCAGAACACATAGTTTCTCTGATCATTGCCCTCTCATCCTCCTGTTGAACTCTCCTAGCAAACTCCTGTTGTCTCTCTCTCTCTCTTCGCTTACCCAGAAAATCAACCAGTCAGAACTTCCTATGAAGTGTAGACAGGATGAAAGAGACTTTTCTGTTTCATCTACACTCAGTCAGCAAATTCAGCACAGTTAGCACAATACGGTTGTGCTCTGAGATTAAGGTCTATGTTAGATGCCTTTTTATTATTTGGTGAGGCAAAGGGTACACCTTCTCATCTTTGGGAGTAAGGTACATCCAGGGGTGGGATTCTCCGGGTTTAAAAACCGGTCTGGTGATCCCGCGATTTGCGTGAGCAGCATCGAGTAACACAGCTGAGAAGTGGCAATCCACTTTACAGTGCTAATCAGCTGAGATGATATAGGTAGGTAAAGTGCAGGGGCAGGCAGGCAGGACCACATGATAGTCTCAGCGAACCGGTTTGCTGCCAGCTGATTTTTGGAGCAAGGAGTTTGGCCGAACCAGTCCAAACCGGTAGAATCCCTCCTTTGGTTACATCATCAAGGAATGCATTCCCCCCCCCCCCCCCAACTTAATGCCCGATGAGTTAAAAGGCCAAGCGAAGAGGGCTGCTGAGAAGGGAAGGAAAGGAAGGACAAAGAGAACTCAAGAAGTTAGCTGGGAATACACAAGAGGCCAAAGGAACTGTTGTGGGATTTCCTTACTCTGGCTGGTAGAACACCCCAACTCTTGATACAGTTCCCTTCCCTGGTGAAGATAACAGATAACAGATAATCAGAGTTGGAAGGGACCTTGTAGGTCATCTAGTCCAACCCCCCCGCCCAAGCGGGAGACCTACGCCATTTCTGACAAATGGCAGTCCAATCTCTTCTTGAAAGTCTCAAGTGATGGCGCTCCCACAACTTCCAAGGGCAAGGTGTTCCATTGGTTGATTGTTCTCACTGTCAGAAAGTTTCTCCTTATTTCCAGGTTAAGTCTCTCCTTGTTCAGTTTCCATCCATTATTCCTTGTCTGGCCTACAGGCGTTTTAGAAAATAGCTTGACCTCCTCCTCCCTGTGGCAGCCCCTCAAATATTGGAAGACCGCTATCATGTCTCCCCGGTCCTTTTCTTTAGTAGACTAGCCAAGCCCAGTTCCTGTAACCATTCTTCATATGTTTTAGTCTCAAGTCCCCTAATCCTCCTGGTTGCTCTTCTCTGTACTTTTTCAAGAGTCTCAATATCTTCTTTGTAATGTGGATGCAGTACTGGATGCAGTACTCTAGGTGTGGTCTTACTAAGGCTTTATAGAGTGGTATTAGTATCTCCCTTGAACTTGATTGTATCCCTTTGTTAATGCAATTTAGGATTGCATTAGCTTTTTTGGCCGCTGCTGCACACTGCTGGCTCATATTTAGCTGGTTGTCCACTAAGACTCCAAGATCCCTCTCACAGTTACTGCTATTGAGCCTGGTTTCACCCAGTCTATATGTGTACTTTTGGTTTTTCTTGCCTAAGTGTAGGACTTTACTTTTCTCTACACTGAATTTCATTTTGTTAGATACGGCCCAGTGTTCTAGTCTGTCAAGATCCATCTGGATCTTGAGCCTATCTTCTTGGGTGTTAGCTATTCCTGCCAGCTTAGTATCATCTGCAAATTTGGTAAGTTCCCCTTCTATTCCCTCATCTAAGCCGTTAATGAAGATATTGAAGAGTACTGGGCCTAAGACGGAACCTTGTGGCACCCCACTGCTCACTTCCCTCCATGTAGACTTAGACCCATTAAGGACTACTTGTTGAGTACGGTTTTCCAGCCAGTTGCGAGTCCATCTAGTGGTGGTGCTATCTATTCCACTTTTTTCTAGCTTATTGAATTGAATTGAATTGGTCCTTCCATCAGGATGGCCAAGTGGGAAGCAAAGGAACAGGTTTCCGTAAAGGGAAAGGACTGGCTAAATTTCCAGGCATTTACAGTAGAGCAAGAAAAGGCTATACAGGTAGTCCTTGACTTACAACAGTTCCTTTAGTGATTGTTCAAAATTACAATGGCACGAGGAAAAAGTGACTTAGGACCATTTTTCACACTTACAACCATTGCAGCAGCCCCATGGTCATGTGATCAAAATCTGGACACTTGGCAACTGGCTCATCTTTATGATGGTTGCGTTGTCCCGAGGTCATGCGATCACCTTTAGAGACCTTCAGCAAAGTTAATGGGAAAGCCAGATTCACTTAACAACCAGGTTACTAACAATAACTGCAGTGATTCACTTAACAACTGTGGCAGGGGAGGTTGTAAAATGAGGCAAGATTCACTTAACGACTGGAAATTTGGGGCTCAGTTGGGGTCATAAGTTGAGGACTGCTTGTAAACTACTTCTGCCATGATACCTTATCACTTTCGTTGGACTTAATGATTGCATTTAATTGTTTATAAACGGAAGAATCTGCTCCCCACTTCTCTACAGTGTGGAGTCACGGTGACATCCAAGAACAATTTCCTTTCTTCTATTGGTAAAAGTGGCTTTTGCAATGTCTAGAGTCCTAGTTGGTATGATAGCAGTTGCTGTCATGCTTTGAAAAATGTCTTTGGGACAACCCTGCATATCAATTGATAAATTCAAGATCCATTGAAAAGATTGGGCAGCTCAACAGTAAAAAACAAACAAACAAACCATCCAGCCAAGTATCTCAAGCATGCAGAATTGTGTTCGTCCATCCATCTCTCCATCCCTCATCCATCCATCCAGATTTAATTTCACTGTGTGTTTTGTAGATGACAGAGATCAGAAAAGCCATACTGAAGATTAGCTTAAGATGCATTACACTCCTAATTAAACAGAATATCTCTCATACCCTGGATTAGGTAACAAAGGTTTCAAATCCCAGGTTGGTTGGGTTGATAAAGCAGAAATGAACCCAGAAATCAATTAATAAAAACCACAGCTACAGAGATTGTTTGAAAACTTACCCTCACCCCAATCACTGTGAGATTGTTGTAACCCGCTCTGGTGTGAAAGAAGCTAATACTAGTCTATTCTTATTTAGGCAAAGACAATGGCAGAGAATAGCTAGAGCTGTGTGGAGACATTTTATTGCCAGAGTTAAAGCTGCAGTAATCTGGCCCCTCATCGAATGGCAGATTATGTAAGGAGTTTGGTGTATGAGGCAGAAAATCTCATAAGCAGCTCTCGGGTAATCAAAGTACAAAAACAATACATTAAATAAAAAGAAAGTCGCTTCCCTCTCACGATACTCAGAACTAACTGCAGGACACAGTCATTCTATCTCTCCAAATGGAAGGGCAAGCTTTGTAATCCGTGGGGGTGGGGAAAAATCACCATCAAACGATTTTAAACAATCCAAAAAAAAAAAAAGGTTGTTTAAAAAGTACGGTCAATAACGTGTGATCATCCCAGCTTCTGTGGCAGCCCAGATCGGGGTGGTTTTGGTTTTTTTTTGAGTTTTGGAACGTCACTCTCGCTTGGTCTGAGGTATTATTGAAGTCCTAAAAGCACCTTTGAATTTACAAGGGTAAAAAAAAATGATATGAATAAATCTGCAAAAGTAACACCCGCCAGTAGCAAGGGGACACATTTTCTGAAAAGCTGTGCTGGGTTGCTGCACTCTGAGGGAGGGGGTGTCATTACACATCCACCAGAACATCTGCAAACTCTGGTTTCCTTTTCATAGATTTGAATGGAAGCCTGACCTCCTGCTCCTTGGCATGAACCTTGAGTTCACACTCACATTTTACATGTTACAGGAAGCCATAGCTCCCTCCAGGGGTTCTGCAAACAGAATCTCAGAAGCCAGATGCAGCCCGGCTTCTTAATGCACCTGAAGGAGCTTTACTGCATTCTCTTCCTCGGATGCTGCTGCTGGAGGCGGCCTGCGATGGTGGCGGGGTGGACCGAAACGGCCTGCTCACACAGGCGAAGCTTAAGGTCACTCCAGCTTTTGTAAAAGAAGCGGACAAAACCAGGAATGCTTATGGGGCTGAATTGTCAGCAGGGTAGCAGAAGGATTACAAGAAACCTGTGACTCTGCCTCTTTCTGCCTTTGCTGGTAGCTTTTGTGTGTGTGTGTGTGAACAAGTGCCATACAACAGATTGAGGCTGGTATAAAGGCCTGGGACTGTGCAAGGAGTCCCCCGCTGGGCCTCAGCTGTGCTTGCAATTAGCAATAAGCATGAAATGATTATTGTTGTGGTGGCTGATGGCAATCTGAAGTGACAAGTTTTATGGGGGGAAGTAAAAGTAAATGTGTGTGTGTGTGTGTGCATGCGCGTGTGTGTAAGATGGGGGGAAGAGAGAGAGAGGAAGGGAGGGAGGGAGAGAGAGAGGGGGAGAGGGAGAGAGGGAGAGAGAGAGAGTCCTTCTTGTTCACAAACCATTAAGCAAAAGCCCCGATTGCAGTTTAGTCAGGCCTATTTTCTGCCATTCACAAAGGTCTTAGAAAAGTCGGCTGAAAGAATATTTTTCTTTCTTTTCTCCCCTCTTCGGAATGGAGTTTTTCTAGGTCATGGATTCTCTGCTGCCCTATTTAGTGGCAAAAAATACCCATTTGCCTCAAATTAGCCCAAAGCTTGTAGGGAAGGGTGAGAGATTAAACATACAAAATTACTCAGCAGGCGGCTGCTTGGGTGGATTTGAGGGAACCGAGGAGCCTTTAAAATGGATGAGAAGACATTATAGACTTCTGACAAAAGAACATAGTAATCCTACCTGCTTGCTTTAACCACTGCCATTTGCCCATTACGATGTGCTCTAATGCCCATGAGAGCTAAACTCTGGGTGATGCTGCTCCATAACCATAGTAACTCACACCCACGACCCTCGAGTTCACTGCTGGGCTTTCCAACCAGAAGGAATCCTGGCTGCTCCAAGTAAACCCATTTAAGTAGTCACCGTGGTAGATTCTCTGCCCTGGGAAACCACAAGGGATGAGATGACCCCCTTCTCTCCGGTCCGGGCTGCAGAATCTCTTTTTGAAAGGCTGAAAGGGGGCACTCCGGCGACAAGACTTTTGCATTCAAGGTGTTTTGAAGGTAAAGCATTCAGTGGCATGAAAGAACCTGAGATCCTGCTGAGTCTAAAAGGAAAGGAACCGAGGGGTTCCTTCTTCATGAATGGTCGGCTTTCTGGGATGTTAAAGAACAGCTCTGTCTCCCAGTTTTGACAGATCAGTGAAATATAAATCTCAGGCACACATGTGACATGTGTTTTCCCCTAAATTCATCTACTAGGTTCTCAGCTGTTGCAGGAATAAATATGAAAATGGCAGAACTCCATCAGGATTTTGCATTAAGATCTTGAGACCTGCTGATCTTACGTATATCTACTGCTGAGATTCTTCGGCAGAGATGCTCAAAAAAACAAAAAGTCTACAGTGAATGGACCTGAAAGCCGAAGGATCTCTTTCTCTTCCTTGTTCCATCTCCACACCGTTCTTAAACCTCAATTTATTAAAGCCTCAACAGCAAATAATTTTGAAGGTTGTCCAATGAAAGGGATGAAAGTGTAACATAACATTCTCAAACTGTCTCTTTATCTATCTCTCTATCTCTTTCTCCACCTACCCACCTAGCTACCTAGCTACCTATCATCATGATCATCATGATGATCATCATCAATCTATGTCCAGGACAGAAATCACTCCCATTCCTTAACCACCCCATCTTCCCAAACTAAGCTGAATTATTTTGTATCTCTAGATAGGTTACTTGAACCCTTAGAAGCTCAGAAATATTTTATGGCCAACTATGTTCTCCAACAATACCTAGCTCTGCATGAGCTAATACATTATCCTATGTAATACATAGATCAGATTAATTGATTGAGCACAGAAAAGCAACATTTTCCATGCTTGCATAAATAAAAATCACAGAAAGCAGTGTCTGAGAAGATATATTCTCCAAATATTAGAATAGAAAAAGCAAGTCCTCTTCCACCATAATAACCCTTGTAAAGCCACATCTACTCCCACTATTGGTATCTGTTGGAAGCTACAGTTATGTCTAATGCATGATGCATGTTACTTAGTCATGCCATTTGCACGACCATGACATGCATGAATCACTTGCTCCTTCCTTCCTTCTTCTCCCCCTCCCTTCTTCCTCCCTCCCTCCCTCCCTCCTTTCCTTCCTTCCTTCCTTTTTTCCTCCCCATTTTTTAAAAAACCAGATTCAGAAGTTATGTATTAAAATATTAGAAGTTATATACTAAGATTTCTTTAACTCACCATAAATTATGAAAGCCTAGTAAATAAATACACTTTAGAGCAATTTATCAATACTTTCAAAGAAAGTGTCCTGTCTGGTACGTATATCTGGACAGCAGCCTAAATCTCATAGTGATTCTGTAAAAAATAGTGTCACTGATTCTAATAAGTACCCAGCCTCTTTACATACTAAATATATTTATCCCCATTAATGAATTAGGAAATCGCCTTCCAACTTTTTCTTGTTGGAAAATAGTGGCTATCGTAGCAAAGAATTCATCTGAGTTTGAAACTAAAAGGAATTTTAGAATCTTGGGGCAATACCAATCACAAAAAAGAGAAAGAACAAAGACAACTGATCACATTCTTGTTTAATTCTAGTAAAGAAACAGCTCCAACTCTGAGTGTGGTTTGATTTCCTGCAACTGTCAGTCCTAGTGACCCATTTTCTTTAGGGCTAAGTATTTATAATTAGGCCAAAGGATATCAAAATGGCAGTTTCTGGCATTAATTTATCCTAATTAATGTATTAATATTTACGGCATTTCTTTATGCAGCTATCTTGGATGCTGTATCATAACTGGCAGTTCCGTTCAAGATCAAAGAAAGAGATTAACATTATCCAAGTTTACTTCCAGCAGATAGACTACTGGGTCAATGATTGCATAAAATCAATATCTGAACAAAAATAACAGCCCTTAGGAGTCTCCTCCTCTTTCCACCATGGGATCCTCAGGTTCTTTGCACTTTTCTCAGTACTGGTGACAGGGAAAGAAGTTCACTTCTATTGACAATCAAGAGAATCCTACCAACTGATTTCAAATATGTCTTAACAGAATGCATTTTTACTCAAGCAATGCCAATTTTGCTAATGTTAACATCTCTGTGCATTTTGCATCCTTTGCTTTCTACTTTTGGCCCCAAAGCTACAAAATGTGCATTTTTTTTTAAAAGTAATAATGCATAATGATTGTATTTTGAAAGTTGACATTGGTATTCAATCTTTTATCTTTGGAGTTACTCACATATGTTTGAATTCTCTCAGCAAAGCCTTGTAATCAAATCAAGAGGGAGTCTATGCCTTTTCCTTTTTTCCTGAAATGTGGTCTAGAGACCTGTCACTCATTTGCAGAAAACATGGTTTAACTCTGGCTTCTTATCCTAGTATATTAAAGAATATGCTGAGCACAAATTACTTGGTCGCTTGTTCTCTGTTTCTCATTCTGTGGAGTCTAAGCAACTTGACCAAGATGGAAAAAAGGAAACAAATTTAATAGAATTGCATGATACCGTGTCCTTATCAAATTCATCTCTTCCCTCCTCCTATTATCAAACAACTTTCACATGTAAGAAGAACGAAGTGTGTGTGAGCATCATCACAGATGACAATAGCTCCTCCAAATATCATTTATTTGAAAAAAGCTACGAATAATGCATCTCCATCTGAAGATTTTTCCAGAGCTCTGGGACAAATAAAGTTCCTTGCTGCTGAATTGTACTTTTCTGACTGTAAAACTGTGTGTAGTTTTGGGATAATTCAAATTGCTGCTGGTCAACAAATAATTATGGGTCACTTTTCAATTTTAAGGGAAAGCATTTCCCTGTTCTTCTGGATTCCTTCATTATTAGAAAGTAGTGGATTTTTGTGAAAATCTTCATCTTTAAAAGAAAAACACAAATCTTACTGTGTTCATTATCTCAACATACTGCATTCAAGTTGCTGTCAGTAAATGACAGCTTTTGGATACTGTTGGCATCAGTTATATCAGGAGGAACAAATAGATATCACAATATACATATTCTGTGTATGCATATATTCTATAAATATCATACAGAATAATAACTGACAGCATCTGAATAGGTCTGTGCTATATATATTTCATATACATGTGTAAGAAAATGTCTGGGATCTGGGATTTGTTATCTTTTACAGGAATTAAAGTCAGGATAAGGATATAAGTATAAGGGGAGTGGTTTGGGTCCCCCCTCCCCCCTGCAGCAATGCTATTGAATTCAACACCCCAGGATATTGAAAGCACATCAGTGTTCAGTAATCTGACAACTTCTGTTTTCTGCACAAAGTTTGGGTCAATTGTATCCCAGGCAGAGTAACCCCAGAGTTTTCATAACCTTGGATGCCATCTGCTTACTTCGCCTCTTTTATCATTCAAATGGCTCCCTTTAAAATTTGTATATTATTATCATTATTGTTACTATCATCTACTTTAGCAGTCCCTACCATACACAAGGCTCCTTTCATTTTTGCGTTTGTGCTTCACAATGGGCATAACAACTTGCTTGTGTCAGCTGAAGGGGAAGCAGAATGATACAAGAGATTACTAAAATGTTCTAAATCCTCCTAGACTAGAGCTTTAAAAAACAGTCTTCTCTGCCCATGGAATAAATGAAATAAAGACACGTTCTATCTTTTAATGAAGACACCCACGTTTGTCTGATTAGTGGAAATCCTTCTTACAACAAGATCCTGGACATGATTCCTCAAAAATAAATCTGGCTCCAAAAATATGTGGACTTTTTTTTTCCCCTCAAGAGAGGGATTTAAGTGACACATAACCCGTGGAATCCTTGCCTTGATCTGGGAATCTTAACAGTCAATAACAACCCAACTGGCTGTGACGCATCTAGGGCCTTATTAAATCGCAGCCGCTCTTTTTTGGGCCTCTCTCTTTCCATGATGCCCCGAGAAGAGAAATTTCCACCTTCAGTCCTAAACAAGTCACTGAGAAGCTGACTCCTGCTGCAGATTCTTCCGATTTAATCGTACCAAGATGTACGGAAAAACTGGCGAATGAGCTAATGCTGTGGATACTGATCAGTGAATCTGAACAATTAATGCTAAGGCGAATAATAATAATAATAATAATAATAATAATAATAATAATAATAATAATAATAGCTGCAGCAGCAACAATAATATAGTTTTGGGGTGTGTGTGTGTGTGTTTAAAAAAAAAACCCAAGCTCCCTTCAACCTTTTATTCACAGGCATAAGAAATTAAACACTTGTGGGCTCGTTCTAAAGAGTGAATGAAATTGAATAAGCTAGCAAGTACTTGAGTTTCACAGCGAGTGCTTGAATAGAGCAAACCTCCTATGTTGAATAGGTTGCCTTTTGGGACCAATTTGCCTCTTTTCACTCTTTAGTATTCCTTTTTTGCTGACAGATGTACAAAGGCGGAACTGCGCTGTGCGGCTTATCTACATACACCCTTAGCAGCTGTCACTTTTGTCGAGCAAGTTAATCAGCAAATGCCACCATATCCCACTTTCTATAAGGAACAACATGTTATAGACAGGAGTATCTGGAGAGAGGGAGAGGGAGCGGGGGGGGGGAGACTTTATTTTAACTTTGATTAGCCTGATTCCCCCCCCTCCCCTTATTTCTTTTCCAACCAAAGGCTTCTTTTCCTTCTATGTAACTTTTACGTTTTTCCTCTCTTTTTCTTTTTCTCTCTCTCTCTCTCTCTCTTTTTCTTTTGAAAAAAGAGCTCAGTATCTCAAAGCCTGTTTTGGTTGCCAATGAGGGTGAGGATTTAAAAAAAAAAGTTTCTAGACCTCATCAATATAAATAAATAAATAAATAAATAAATCACAATGACCCATAAAGGGAAAAGGAGGAAAAATTCTGCTTGGGGCGGGGGGGAGAAAAATTCAGCATCCGCAGGAATAATTAAAAGCAGAAGGTACCTTTCTAATGAAAGAGAAAAAAAAAAAGTAGTTTGTAGACAGTTGAAGTCCTCCAAGTCAAAAAATGTGTTATCTGCTTGGAAGGCCTCTTTCTGCTTAGAAAAGTTTTGTAACATATATCAAGGGCCCTGTAGAACAGTGGGCTTGCACTGTGTTAATTTTTCTGATTATAAGGTATTGATTGTCAGCTGTGTTCAAGGTAAGAGCAGCAGAGATGACCTTCTGCACAACACAAAGGGAGAAGATCTTGCTTGCCTTGCAGTGGAATTAGAACGTCTGGATGCTACCCCTACAGGTAGTGCTTGACATTACGACTGATCACTTAATGACTTCAAAAAATTATGTCAGGCCTGAAAAAAAGTGACTCACAACCTCCAAACTCTATTGCAGAAAATACGAGTTCAGCAACAGAGTAGTCAACCCCTGGAATGCACTACTAGACTCTACTAGACTCTGTTGCTACAACCTCAAACCATCACAGCTTCAACCTCAAACTGTCTACCGTGGACCACACCCCATTCTTAGGGGGGGCGTTCATAAGCGCACCAGTATGTCTACCATCCTGGTTTTACTGTCCCTATTTATCTGTATTTACTTCCTTTGCTCATGTTTATGTTCATACCTATACTTGTTATCTTGTACACGTTTGACAAACAAATATAATAAAATAAAACCTGTCCTCAAAGTTAAAGTTATATAGTTGGTTGCCACACCAACCCCCCCTCCCCTCCCCCTTGTATACGGCAAGCAGCTTGCATGTATGACTGGTTGCAACGCCCAAGGTCACGTGATCGCATCTTGTGAGGATTTTTGCTGTTGTCTGACTAAAAAAAACAACAACAATCGCCCACTGGATAAAATGGATTCACATTTACAGCCACCCGCTTCTCTTAACAACCGTGGTAACTGACTTAATGACCATGCTCAAACCAGTCGTCTAATCAAGTCGGCTCACAGAGTGATTTGGCTTATGACTGCAACAATTTATGACTGCAATTTTTGTCCCAGTTGTGGTTGTGAGTCCAGGACTACTTGTACCCGCTCTTTGAGAAACTCAGCTTGTATGACTAAACACATGTTCGTCTGATGAAGACGTTTCTACATTTCCAAAAAATGGAATCACATTGATCAAGGGGAACCTGCGGTACAGATAGTATCCTTCTACTGCTATCAAAGACTAGTAAGCAAACAGAACCAAAATCAACACATGGATTCCAACCTCTGAATCAAATAGAGCTAATATGGTTCTAATATCTCCCTCAAGAGACTGACTGGCTTGTTTCGAAGGATCTTGGCCAGAGACAAATTGCTGACACCACTATCTGCCTTCCATTAGAAAGCACTGCTTCCTTATATAGTACATAAAAACAGTTCACAGTTGTGATTCAGGTTACCTTGCTAAAAGGTACATGATTCAAGAAGAAGGCCAGAAAAAATTTGTGAGAAATAATTGTCTCCCATTAAAACATTGTAATTTTCCTCTTGTGCTTCTAGTACCTCATACACTGCCTCATATATATGTGGATATATACATATAAAGTTTTTTTTTTAAAAAAAGAAGATAAAAAATAATGCAAACGAATGTGAAGTAACAAAAAGGAGAATGAAAAGAAAGTTAAAACTGCAAGAAAGGGAAAGAAAAATAAAAAAGAAAGCAAAAAAGGAAGAAGGGCTTCCAATCTTTTTTACAGCAATTATAAGAACAATTATACATTTACTTCTTATTTATGCTTAAAAGTTAACTCCTTTCTGTAATCTAGCCCCTCTAATCATCAAATCCATAAATCATAACTTCATTTTTTATGTTTCATGCAAAAAGTCTGTAAGGGATACACATTGCTTGCTTTAAAAGAAAACAGCTGTTAATTAATCTTTCAGGATTCGGATGATGTTTGGCTTCATGCATCATAGAACTTTGATTTGGTTGACATTCCAAACAAATCAGAAATATTAGGGAGTTGGGAACTGCATAAAAACATTAAGGAGCTATTTAGCAAATAGAAATAGTTCTATCTTCCAAAAAGTTAGAAATATCTACAGTTATTTTTATTGAAACATACATTCTACATTAATTCAGTGTATTAAAAAGGGTTTCTTAAAATTATCTTATAGGATCAAGTTACAGATAATGGTAATGACATTAAAATCCATTTTAATATTGAACATCTACATTGTAGTTCTAAATAAAAAATCCATAAACCCACTAAAATAGAGTTTTACCCTATTAGAGTGCCCACATCTATTTAAGTAGTTTTTTTTAAAAAAGCAATGATTCTGTTACCTTGACAATAATCTTTTATGCATCCATTTTGCACTAAGAATTTATACATGTACTATGTATAATATTCATTACTAGTGAAATCTTAATCACCCTGAAAGTGCACCAATGCAGACAGGTTAGATAAACAGTGAGCTTTAATATTAAAATCTTTTGCACTGTTATTTAATAAGACTGCCAAGTTGGTGTTACATAATAAAGCTAAGCTGCCATCCTTAACTATTAATAATCTCTCTAGTCATTGAATTACATCATCGCTCCCTTTTTTCAGCGGCTAAAATAAACCACCAAAACATTGTTGGAATTGTGGAAAAGCTTTGATCGAGACAAAACAAGGAAACAGGCTAAGAAGGAGGCTCAGATTTGCAAACAAGAGTTTTGTGCCTGCGTAATGCAAGCTTTTTTTTTTTTTTTTTTGCAGTACATATGGTCTATAAGATCACCCACTGTTTAGGGACTTCTGTGATAGAGTGAGTTAAGGATGGAGTTTCATCCTTAATTGGGATTAAGTTTGACTTGAAGCAGTTGTATTGCATGGTGTCCCTTCACTGTTAATGAAAGTTATGGGCTGAATGAAGTCCCATGGGTTTTAACAGACCGGACTCCTTGAGTATATATTTTCAGTGCTGAATTTATGGAGAGATTATTTCTAGCTCCTAAGGTTTTAACTGGGGAAATGAACGTTAATTAACTCACGTGCGAAAATCTGTCCTCCACATTTGTCTGTTCTATGCATTATCTATTTTATCAGTAATTGCTGTTATAATGTATTTTCTAATCTTTATTGTTGTAAATATTTAGAAGAAACCCCTGCTACCTACATCGAGGCTAGGGTCTGGGAAATGAAAATTATGGAATAATTTCTGGCCATATGAACATGAAAACCTGTGACTTTTTGGGGTCTTCCTAGCAGAAACTTTCACCTCGATTCCTAAGGTTTGCGTATGACTGAACAGCGATGAGCTTACTGAGCAAAAGCATTCAATGTAGGAGCACAGCAGAACTGGAAAAACATAAAGAGTAAGCAGAATTTTGGCAGTTTTATCTGGGATGTGTGTACGTGTGTGTAATAAGAGGTTCCCTAGAGAGCCATGCCTACAGTCTGCCCTTGGATAATCAGTACAAAGCAGCAATTTCTATGTAGTATTTTAAGTCCAAAAGAGACATTTGATTTGACTAAAATAATTGTTTTCTGAAAATGGACTTTTTTCCAGGTTTGGCAAACAATTCCCCAAAGAAGGGCTTTCTTGTGGAGTCAAACTAAATGATACACCATTTGTATATTGTGTTGCCTTACTCCTGCTTTATTTTCTCTGGTGTAAACGGAGGATGGTTTGACCCAGAAAGAGTTTGCTGTCTACAGGGTGGGAAGAGAAACAAGTTCCCCAGCTGTCATTTTTCAAAGAAAAAAAAAAAACTCAAGTGCTAGAGCTGGATAGTTTTGAAACACTTCCATGGGTAAAATTAAAAGAAGAAGCCTTATCAATTGTGTGTGCACGTGTGTGTTTCATACAAAGAGGTAAAAAGATAGGTTTGGTTCTCTCCCTTTCCCCACCCCAAGGGGTCCCAATCCAGACTTACTCACAAAGCAAAGAAAATAAAATTAGGAAAGAAAGCCACAGAATGAAATATTTATAGCTCATTTACTTTAGCCGTTTCTTTCAAGAACCAAAGAACAATAAGTAAACAAATAAATGTGATTTATTTTCTAAATTATCCACTAAACATTGATTAGAAGAAAAAAGGGGGTTTTTTTGGAGGGAGAGGGGGCATCAGTTTGACATTCCCAGAGTTTTTAACTTGAACTTTTACTTTTAATTTGAAGATCCCCAAAACTCTTTCAGTTTAACTACCAATATCCGAATGATTTCAAAGTATAGATTTAAAATAAACAAGAGGGGACTTTTGAACTTTCTGTTATACCATAATGTTTAATGATATTAACTCATGGGAAAAGTCGGATTGTATTTTTTTTTTAAAGAAATACGTCTTTGTATTATATTTTCTGTGGAAGTAGGTTTTATGGGAGTTTTAGTCTCTCTCGCTTCTAAATTTATTCTGAATTTAATAGGTCCCCAAATTGCATTTTAGTTACAGGGCTGCTCCTTTTATATAAAATGCAGACTACTCTTCACATGAGAAATGATGGACGTACAACTCTTTTTCCCTTCCTCATCCCTTATCACCCCCTTAGTGCCAGTCTCCATCAATAGATACATTGCATTATAGCCTCCAAACTCCCTATGATTAGATGGGAATTATAGTCTGGACCCCTGCAGTTCTCTTTAGTTTTTCAAACAAAGGTTGGCACCAATGAAAACTGCAGAGGAAAAGGTAGGAAATTTTATAAAGCAATGGAGCACATTGGAATATAAGAGAGGTGAAGAGCTACTCTTAAATAAAATATCCCGTAAGTAAATGTCTCCCAGTAAGGCATTTAATTTAGTGAAAATACTGTAGGACTAATGTATGAAGAAAGTGCCATCATAAGTAGCTAGGAACTAGAATAGAGCTTGGTATGCAGAGATCAAGAGGCAGCATCTATATGCCAGATTTGATTTCTCATGGCTTCATCAGACTGCATATGAACCTTAAGCATCCTTGGGAAGTGCTATAGCCCAAGTCTCTGGCAGAATCTACTGCTAGTGCCTTCCATCCTCATTGTCTGTCTTGATTTGCTATCCTGAGTAGCAACATGGAAGTTCATAACAGAATAACAGAGTTGGAAGGGACCTTGGAGGTCTTCTAGTCCAACCCACTGCTCAAGCAAGAAACCCTATATCATTTCAGACAAATGGCTGTCCAATCTCTTCTTTAAAATCTCCAGCAATGGGGCACCCACCATTTCTGAAGGCAAGTTGTTCCACTGGTTAATTATTTTCACTGTCAGGAAGCCTCTCCATAGTTCTAGGTTGTTTCTCTCCTCGATTAGTTTCCATACATGGCTTCTTATCCTGCCTTCAGGTGCTTTGGATAATAGGTTGCCCCCCTTCTTCCTTATGGCAACCCCTCAAATATTGGAAGACTGTTATCATGTCTCACCAGTCCTTCTTTTCACTAAACTAGGTATACCTAATTCCTGCAGCTGTTCTTCATATGTTTTAATTTCCAGTCCCCTAATCATCTTTGTCGCCCTTTTCTGCATTCTTTCTAGAGTCTCAATATTATTATTATTATTTGTATATCATAGTGACTAAAACTGGATGCAATATTCCAAGTGTGGTCTTGTCATATTTTCATCTTCTAATTTATCACAATATCTAATACATTGTTCTTGGGAAGTTGAGGAAATTAAAAGGCTAAGTGGATCCAGGTGCTTGAAATGCTGCCATTTAACTAATAGATAGAAAAGGATACTTTCCCAGAGCCCTTCAGTAACATTGACTAATGCAAAAGGACATTTTGCTTAATTCCACAGATGCAGCCACTTTCACCAAGACAGAGAAATAGATTGGACAGAGGAATTATTGTTTTAAGATCACCAAGGAGGACTCTACAGCTGAATGGAAACATTAATCTGGGTCTTCTAAATTTTGCTAGGACTCTTTAGCTGTTTACCAGCAGAGTATAAATTAAAATCTCAAGATCACAACCAATTCAAAATAAAAGCCAATGCCAACTTTTGCATGAGTTTCTGGGCAGTCACATAGCCGCTGTCTTCTCCAGAGTAACATTGCCACGTCTTACTATCAAGCAATGTGTTTCAAACTGGGCAGCTTTAAGATGTGTGGACTTCGAAACCAGCTTGAGAAATCCGGGAGTTGAAAGTTCATACATCTTAAAGTTTCCCGATTTGAAAAACACCAGTCTAGATGTTGTTCTAGATGTCTGGAACAGCAGCTCTGTTGTTTCCTGGCAATCTCCCACCCTACTGTAAAAAAGACCTGACCATGCTTAGTTTTAGTGTTTATAATCAGATGTCCTCCTTCAATGATTGGGACCTTGATGAGCAAAGGGGCTTGTTTGGGTAAATGAAATCATGGGCTATGTCGTTGTACATGTATATGTTCCAAAGGGTCAGTCAAGGCGAACAGGCCATGATAGATACCCAGACTAACATTGATCACACCTGCCAACCTGTAATGAACCAGCTTGGCAGATTATGGTCTATTCCAGGGATGTCAAACTCAAGGCCTGCGGGCCAGATCTGGACAGCAGGGTGATTAGATCTGGCCCGTGGAACTCAATGAAATTGAGTTTGACACCCCTGGTCAATATCTTCCACATGCCAGTCAGATGTGAGAATGAGTCAATCCACTATAGAGTGTTGACAGTAATTTGGGAGATCTACATTTAAATTCCACCTCTGATTACACCTTAGCAATATTGTAAAATCACTATTTTACAATAATTTCCCAACAGTTAGAACAATTAATCAGTGGAACAACTTGCCTCCAGAAGTTGTAAATGCTACAACACTGGAAGTTTTAAAGAAGAGATTGGATAACCATTTGTCTGAAATGATGTAGGGTTTCATGCCTAAGCAGGGGGTTGGACTAGACAACCTCCAAGGTATCTTCCAATTCTGTTATTTTTTTCTACTAATACTAATCTGAATTTCCTTGCTCTAAAAAAAAAAGCTATTTTTTTTACTACTCTCTTATTTCCATTTCCTTCCATCTCACATACATATAAAAACCATTTTGTGCTTTAAGGTTTTCTTTAATACCTTAAATATAATTTAAACAAATAGTATTATTTTTCTCTGAATCAGAAGCCGATTTGTTGTTGGTTTTATTTGAAGAGAAAGTCTCATCAACACGAAAAGTTCTTATACCAACAAGGTAGATCTTGGAGTGTTGCTAATATGTGTAATGCTCCCTCTAGTGGCTGGTAAATAAGCAGGAATTAATTATTTGCTCCAAGGAGGGAGAAGCACTATGTGAGGAAAAACAAATACATAATTTTGAATCTTTTTTACTACATGCCCACAGGAAAGTGAAAGTAAGATCAGCTACACCTTCTCAGTGAAGTCACAGACAGTAAAGCAAAAACACACTGGCAATAAACTGCAAAGAATTATTAGATACTGTACTGTAGAGCTAAATAAATCTTGTACATTTGATTGCTGGAGTTCCTGTGTTTCCAAGTTAATGATTAAAAAAAAACACATTTTAGTTAGTTTTTCCTTTGTATTTGTTTTTGCCTCAGTTTGATTCAGAATTTATTAAAGTTCATTTTCCTTTGGTGTATCTCCTTGTCATCCCAATCTATCATATATTATGGCGTATTTGTTTAGATCTGGAGCATTCAATCCATGTTTCAGCCTACTCCAGTTTGATACCCTCCAAATCTGACGGGCTGAAGCTTTAGTCAACCCCAGCCAATTAGCTGAGGAAAGCTACATTAGGGTTCTTTCGATTAAGGCTGCTGGAAGTTGTCATCTAACACAAAAAGGGCGTGTTACAGACCCCATCAGTTAAAGAACTTTACCTGATAGGGTCTAGGAAAAGAGCCTCCTCGGCTGTTTCCCCCACCCTATGGAAATATCCTGCCCCCCTGGGAGCAAAGCTGATTCCTGAGCTCCTGGGGAATCTCTCCTTTTGAAAGGGAGTCAAAACCTGGCTTTGCCAACAGGTCTGGGAGAATCTGAGAGTGTCATGCAATCTTGGGGGTGGTTGGTGGTTTGCAGGTGCTTCCTCTGACATTTTTACCCTGCTGTTATTCTTTTTAATTTTTTTTTTGCAGCTTTGCTTTAAACTATGGCTTTTGATGGTCTTGTTTTATTTGTAAAACTGCCCAGGATCACCCAAATGTGATGGACGGTATAGAAATGTGTTCAACAAATCAATCAATCAATCTGGACTATACCAAGCTTAAGAGAATAGATCAGCAAACAAGTATGTATATATATACATATATAGACACATACATATCTGTCTCTCTCTCTCTCTCTAAACACACACACACACACACACACACACACACCACTTTAGCCATTGTCTCTGCCTGTCTCTCTGTACCCTTTCTCTCTCTCTCTATCCATCATCTATCAATCAATCAACCAATCTCTCTATCTATCCATCTATCATCTAACTATCTTTCCATCATCTCTCTCTCTCTTCTATCCAGGGGTGGGATGCTACTGGTTCGGACCGGTTCGGGTGTACTGGTAGCTCCAAAGAGCAGCTGTCATAGAACCAGCTCGGTCTTATTTGCTCCAAGGATCTTCAGTTGGACCTTCCCACCTGCCCATGCTCCTAGGTCCTTTTAATCGTCTCAGATGTTCAGCACGGCAGAGTGGATTGCCCTGATAATCAGCTGAGAGGCGCAGGGGTTGTACTTTAGTCCTAGGACCCCCAAAACGTGTGATCACCGAACCAGTTGTCATGCCGGTAGCATCCCACCCCTGCTCTTGATGTCTAGAAGAAGGGAGTTCAAACCAAGATGCAACAACTTCATAATGTCACTTATTTGCTTTCCTTAAATCAATAGACAAATAAATGTTCTCCTATTCATTTCTTATTAAAGACCTGCTAAAGAGCAAAAAATGTGATCTCCATACCTCTTGTCTGCTCTAGGCTAGAGAGGGCATCTCAACTTTAGGCCCTACTAAAGCTGAGGTGCTTCCCTCATTGTCATCTCTTAAGACTTTACCTTTCAGAATACCCCTTCCAGCCTTCTCTCACTTCAGTTTAATCCCAAATCATTTCATTGGAGGCTTCCTATTTAGTCTATTTTACTCCCTTCCAGAATATTTTGTTATTTGCATCAAATTGCCCATTAATTTCTTTCCCCATTTTATTCTTAAGTGGTCCTTGTTCTGTTTGTTTACACTCTTTGCAATCATCATCATTCTTGATGCACATGATATACTATCTTTCATTTTCATTTTTGTTGAAAGATGCTTTTTTTTTTACTTTTAGCACTAAGCAATTTTTTTAGGTATTTCTCATTAGTGTAATTCCTCAGACTCCCATGACACTCTATAACATGGTTTTTTCATCCTATTCCAAACAGCTTCTACACCCACCTTTTTGTGCCTCCTTTTATTTTATTCTTTAGAAAGATTATCTCTTAATACTTTTGCATAACGAAGCTCATACATTCTTTTCTTGCAGTTGATCTGTGTTCCCTCTTGGTTTCTTACTTTCCTTTTGTCCCCGGATCTATTTTCCCCAAGAGACACTCTTGACATTAACAAAAATGTCTCTTTGGCAGCATCTCTTATCCCGCTGGTGTCCTTCACTAATTGTTCATCATAAACAATCAATCAGTGATGTGTTCTAAATGTACATCCATCTCTTTGCTATTTATATTCTGACTGATCAACCTCTGTAATTGGTACTGCCCTATGTAACCACAATAATTTGATGAGCCGCAACTTATTCTCTCTGGCCTATATTTTTGCCTTTTCATACATAGTTAAAACTATACCTTTACTTCCCTGTCTGAATTCAACTTCACTCCATCAAAACAAGCAACTTTTATTCTAATCAATTACCTCCTTCCCCATTTTCTTAATTTCACAGAAATGTAACTTATGCATTTTTTTCACTGACTGTGTTTGTTAACACACAGAGAAGAGCAACAAAGATTAGGGGACTGGAGGCTAAAACATATAAACAATGGTTGCTGGAACTGGGTATGTCTGGTTTGATGAAATGAAGGACTACGGTGACATGATAGCAATGTTCCAGTATCTCACATGTTGCCACAAAGAAGAGGGGGTCAATTTATTCTCCAAAGCACCTGAGGGCAGGACAAAGGTGGAACCTAATCAGGGAGAGAAGTAACCTAGAACGAAGGAGACATTTCCTGACAGTTGGAACAATTAATCAATTAAACAACTTGCCTCCAGAAGTTGTAAATGCTCCAACACTGGAAGTTTTAAAGAAGAGATTGGACAGCCATTTGTCTGAAGTGGTATAGGGTTTCCTGCCTAAACAGGGGGTTGGATTAGCTCTCCAAAATCCCTTCCAACTCTATTGTTCTGTTCTGTTCTGTCCTGTTCATGACTTATAAATTTATAAATTCATATCCTTTACCATTTACTCTCTTATGTTCTAACTTGCAAACTTCCACACCATATGCTCTTATCTTCTTCAGTGCCCTCCAGAACTTTGATCAACGGAAGCTGTCACACTTTTTCCCCACCAAAATAAAAATAAAAATTGTAAGATAAAGAAACAGATTACGTTACCAGTTTTAGGAGTACCCCATGCAATGGATGTGTATTTACAATGGTTGCAACCTGTTGGGGTGACGTGGTAACCTTCCCAGCCGGCTTCCAACAAGCAACGTCAATGGGGCAAGCCAGATTTGCTTAATGACAGCACGATTCTCTTAACCCTGAGTTGCTCTTCAGAATGAAGTGGGGGGGGGAAGGGGGCATACAAATTAAATAAACAAATAATTGTATTGATTCACTTAACAAGATTGTAAAATTGGGTGCGACTCACTTAGCAATCGTCTTGATTGGCAATAGAAATGTTGGTCGGGATTGTGGACGTAAGTCGAGGCCTATAGATAGTTCTGACAATTGTCTACTTTAGAGAAATAGGAACACGCCCACTTGCAAGGAGGTCAGGTAGTCCTTGAGTTATAACAGTCCATTTAGTGACCGTTTGAAATTACACAGGCACTGAAAAAAGTGACTTGTGACCACTTTTCACACTTATGACCGTTGCAGCATCCCCATGGTCATGGGATTTACATTTGGATGCTTGACAACTGGTTCATAGGTATGACAGTGGCAGTGTTCCCAGGGTTATGCGATCATCTTTTGCAAAGTTCTGGCTAGCAAACTCAATGGGGAAACCAAATTCATTTAAGAACCGTGTTACTAATTTAACAATTGCAGTGAATTCACTTAACAAATGTGGCAAGAAAAGTTGTAATGTGGGGCAAAACTCACTTAACAAATTTATCACCTAGCAACATAAATTCTGGGCTCAATTGTGGATATAAGTCGAGGACTACCTGTACATAGTTATTTCAGGTAACCATGGAACCAGTTCTATCCTAGCTAATCTAACCAGTTAGGAAGGCTAGCAAGAAGAGGTATCCTTTATTTTCCATCCATGAGACCCATAAGCTTCAAAGCAATAGCACAAGTATTTCCCAGAATTACAGGCTGTCCTTGACTTATGTCCACAATGGGGACCAAAATTTCTGCTGCGAAGTGAGACAGTCGTTAAGTGAATTTTGCCCCATTTTAGGATTTTTCTTGCCACAGTGGATAAGTGGATCACTGCAGTTGTTAAGATTGTTAGGTGAATCTAATGTTTCCCCATTACCTTGACTTGTCCAGAGGTCACAAAACATGACCCTGGGACATTGCAACCATCATAAATACACACCAGCTGCCAAGTGTCATGGGATCACATGACCATGGGGATGCTGCAAGGGTCATAAGGGTGAAAAACAAACATGAATCACCTTTTTTAGTGCCGTTGTAATTTTGAACTGTTGTAAGTTGAAGACTATCTGTACATTTTTATCTCTACTCCAATCCTGCAATCCAGACTGAGTCTCCTTGCTTGATGTTATTGAACCTGAGAGTTCTTCTACTTGTGTCCTAGACAATGTTGCATTCTTTACTCAGAATAATTCTCATAGTTTATGATAATGCCTGTTGGTTTTGAATAATCTGCTTCTGGAGACTCTTTGTTCTAAATGGGGAGAATGTCTTTTGCTGAATATTTCCCATGCCAATAAAGAAGAACATTTGTAGTTCAGGGTTGACACGAGGGGTCCCTGGTGCTTTCTGAGCTCGGTTGTTTTGTTGCAGATGTTTCATTACCCAAACTAGCTAACATCTTCAGTGTTAGTGCCGAAAGCACCCGAGGGCAGGAAAAGGAGCAATGGATGGAAACTAATCAAGGAGAGAAGGAACCTAGAACTAAGACTAAATTTCCTGACAGAACAGCAGAACAACTTGCCTCCAAAAGTTGTGGATGCTTCAAAATTGGAGGTTTTTTAAAAAGATGTTGGACAACCATTTGTCTGAAGTGGTGTAAGGCTTCCTGCCTAAGCAGGGGGTTGGACTAGAAGACCTTCAAGGCCCTTTCCAACTCTGCTATTCTATTCTATTCTATTCTATTCTATTCTATTCTATTCTATTCT
>NW_020769311.1:3409335-3440321 GCF_900518735.1 Pseudonaja textilis
CTATTCTATTCTATTCTATTCTATTCTATTCTATTCTATTCTATTCTATTTTATTCTATTCTATTCGACTCGACTCGACTCGACTCGACGTAATGAAATGTCTGCAAGAAAACAACCAAGCTCAGAGAGCACCAAGGACCCATCATATTTCCCACAATTAGTACCTCCAGTATGTTGCATGGCAGCACAGCAATTAGATTTGGTGGTTGGTAAACATGGGAGTTGTAGTCCCCCCCAGTTAGGAAAGGTAACAGTGAGGCAACTGCGTTTTAACAAGAGTACATGGAAAAGGGAAAATCTATAGAGCTTGATGCATGAATAGGAAAACCATTTCAAAGGCTAAGATCCTGATTACTCTACCAGCTTGATTATGAGACAGCAGGTTTTCTTCTACGCTTATCAATAATCAAGCAATTTATGAATGGCTACAGATTGCCCACTCGAGGGTTTAGTGTAAATTAGAATTCTTAAAAGAAGAAATAAAACCGCTGAAAAGAATTGTGTGACTGATAAGACATAATGGAGGGCACATGAGAGGGCATGACAGGCTGAAGATATTTTTTTCTTATAGGATGACAAGTTGTTCATTAGTTTAATGCTTCATTCCTAATTTCTCAGCAAGCAACTCCTAAGAATAACTTAACACAATGTATTGAAGATAGGCTCGTGGCAACAATATTATATTCAGGGATCCTAAAGGAGACTGTCACTGAAACACTGCAGGACACATCCAGGTTATTATTTAAATTAAGCAAGCACTATTTTCAACAATCGTTCATCATACTAGCCCTTCAAAAGAAGAAATTCCAAAGTAATTAATAACCAGGACATATCTTAAAAATCTGTAGAACTCTATAAAGTTTTAGAAACAGAGTGAATCAGAAGAAATACAGGGTTCTCAAACTTTGTGGTGCTATGAACCATTACAATTTGAAAAAAAAGATTTACTTGTCTTATCATCCTGATAACACGCATTCATGATTCTCTTCTAATTAAACTAACAAAATTTCCCTATAAATTTTTTAACCAGTAAGCACAAGATCCTTGCCTATAAATTCAGGTAAAGCCGAGAAAACATTCTCATTGTAGAAGAAGCATAGAGTTAGCACACATCGGTATCAATACATAGGTTGAGATTTATCTGTCCGTCTGTCCATCCATACACATCTACATAGAGCTGTGCTTCCTAAACTTCCTAAAGCACCCAAAATTGGGCAGAAGTGGTTCTTCTTTGAGTAATGACACACGGATCCATTTATGGTTTTGCAGAGCAATGATCGAGCTTAAATCAAATAATCAATGCAGGATGCTAATTGAAGAAAAAGACCACTTGGAGGCTTTCTGCCTAACAATTCACCATGAATATCCTGTGGTAACTGGAGATGCAATTATTGCTGCAATTATTGCCGTTTCCAAGTTCCTACAGGCATGAAGTTGGGTTTCCCCACTTTTTCCCTTCATAAAGAGCACAAAATGAATCCCCAAAACAGTGTTGGATATTGAAGGAAAATGTTTGGGAAGTACTGACATAGAGTACAAATAAAACCTATTTGTATGTAAGACATGGTCACCTTTGAATGTTGAATAGCTGGTTGCTTATTATTGGATGGTGCCTGCTTAAAAAGCTGGACTATTTAAAAAGCAAATTTAATTTTCTTGCAAAGGGCATTAACTCTTGAGAACAAGGAAGCTGATACCTATTGTCACTGCAAAAAAAAAAAAACACCACCCTTTAACCGTAAGAGGATTGCCTCTCAAGAATAACACTGATCTGAGGTACTCACACCCCTACCTTATCACAATGAATATGGGCTGCTGGGATTGACAGCTATGATCATACAGTACTCTGGGAGGAAGTGCAGGAGACGGATGGATCTTTGTGAAAGCCAGGAATGGAATAATAGGCATGTAACTATCAAGACTCCAGGATATAATCTAGTTTTTGTAACCTTGCATAAACTCTACATCATTTAAGCCTTTTAAAAAAGACACCTGAAACAGTGAACGGTAGAAGGTCTCAAAGGAAATGTATATCCCTCCTATTTTAAGGCCTCATTTTGAATACAGTATTCTTGTTTGTTCACTTAAAAAAAAAGGAATGTTGATATTTTACACTCATTTTTTTTTTCTATAAAGGGCCTTAACTAAACAGACTACCTACATAGCAATTTTGTAAAGGGCCATGCCCTTTCCTAGTCAATGGATTGCAATTCAGCACCGGTATAATTGGGACGTAATGTTATTTTGCACATTGCAAAAGAATAACACCAGTCATACAATACTTTAATTGTATGGGTATTTTTGCTCTAAGACTAGAAGTGGAATCAAAAGACGTCACAAACTGGACTCAGTAACCTTAATTGAGTCCTTTTGGGTAGCTTTCACATTGTAAAATGAGTGTTTCAGAGCAGCCCATGTATTCAGTCGGAACGGGATGTCTAGTGAATAGTTGAATAAGGCCCTCCAATGCTTTACGTGGGGTTGCAAATGGATCTCCTGGCAATTTGGAAGCATTTTTGTAGGCTGATATCATAAGTGGAAAGGAGGTTTAGTGGCTGGGAAAAAATAAAGAAACGTGCTGCAGTTCAAAAGGAAGAAGTGGCATATAATTGTTGACCTAATAAGCTCCACTTGGTTTTCTTGCTGTTACTGTGCAACTGGACAGTGGGAAGAGAGATGGACATTGAACACAGAGAAGAATATAGAAAACTGAATCCTAACCTTTGCAGTTATTATCCCTTAAACTCTGCAGACCTCCTTATTCTGATGCCTGGAGAGTTCACCACACACCTTCTGCTTAAAGCAAGGCTATATTCTTATTTGTACACGGGTGTGTATCTCCATGGGTGTTTCTGTGTGCTTAAGCACAGTATTAGTACTAGTATTAGATAGTATTAGACTTAAAATCATTTGTTCAGTGAGTTACAACACAGCTACAAGGTGACTTGTGACCCATTTTTCACACTGACAACCTTTGCAGCATCCCCATAGTCAGTGGATCAAAATTTGGATGCTTGGCAACTGGCATTTATTTATGATAGTTATCCTGGGGTCATATGATCACCTTTTGTAACCTTCTGACAGGCAAAGTCAATGGGGAAGCCAGGTTCACTTAACAACTGTGTTGCTAACTTATCAGCAGTGGCAAGAAAGGTCATACCATGGGGCAAAACTTACGTAACGACTGTCTTACGTAGCAATAGAAATGTGGGGCTCAGTTGTGGTCATTAGTTAAGGAGCTGTAGCTTCTCTTCTTACCAGGTTGTGAGCAAGTCAGTGATGCCCACATCAAAACGACGAAAGCAGTGACATGAAGTTGCTCTGCACATGCCCTCTCTTTTGGTGTATGCAACAATGCAATGCACACAGGAAAGAGATGGGGTTTGCGTTGCAATGCTGTGATTCTTCTGACATTACTCTGAACCCATGGGCACCATGGGAACAAATAGATGTATATTACAGCATTGCTTTCTAAGCTTTCCAGTGCTCTGATTTAGTTGTCTCTGTAATACAAGTTGGATGTGATATTAATGAATACAGTTAATGTGCACTTTTTAATTCCATAAATAGCATGCTACATTTAACTTCATGCTACACTGTGGACAAAAAAAAAGTATATTTTTTTCCATCCCAAGGGAAACACCATTAATAGAAACCCCCCTTGATGTGCATATGGCTGCCTTATAGAAGAGATATTGATTTGCGACGATGACAGAATTATATTGTCGTTTTTTAATATGTTTTCTCATGGCCAGAATTGCATGGAAGAATTGCAGTCTACATGAACATCTCATACTTTGAAAGGAAAAGATGCTTGGTCCCCCATCAATGATGGTGCCTCCCTTCTTTCCCAACCTATTCTAAGGTTCCTCAAAAGGTATTGAGGGGTCTAGTCAAGACAGATGTTTCAATCAAGGCAAAAGTTAGAATGGTTAATTCAATGGTATTCCTTGTTAAAATATATGGAGAGGAAGGATGGACTCTGGGCATCAGCAAGAGAAAGAAGATGGACACCTCTGAGCCATAACTTTGAAGAAGGCTTTTCTTTGCACTTCTTGGACAGCCAAGAGAATCAACCCTTCAGAACTTTAAGAAAATCAAGCCAGAACATTTACTGGAAGCAATAATCATCAAACAAAAATTGGACACATCATGAGTATTGCAGCATCTATGGAAACGTTGGGCAAGATGAGTGGAAGGAGAAGAGGAGGCTGATGGTACAGGAAGTAGATAGCGGGAGTGCTGGAAGCCACAGAAAGGCACCTGCGAGAATTTGTGCGATGCATCAAGAGATAGGAAAAGTTAGAGAGCTTTCCTCTAAGGAGTCCCTAGAGTCAGCCAAACAAACAAACAAACAAAACCTAATATAACTCCTTAAATCATGATGTGGATCCACAGCCTATGGTCTTTAAACCCAAGCCTTTGATACCTGCTTATGAGACTATTTTCAATAAGAGGTAAGATTCCATAAATTACTTTAAGGAGACTGCAAAATCCATGTAGCAACTGTTACTACTTGTATGATTGTCAACCCTAAACACAACAATTCCTGAGCATTTTTGATAGTTTAATGGGCCAAGCTTTTTTTATAGTGCACAATATCAAGTATTTATCAACTTATTGTCCTTGAAACATGTCCGCGCTAATTGTAATAATGGTGGAAAGGATTTTTACATTTCCCCAAGGGAAGGGTTATATTTAGCAAGCTCTAGGAGCAATGCTGAAAAAGAGTCTTCTCAGCCTGAGAGGAGAAGTTTAAAAAAGAGTGTAAGAAAGTTATGTGGGATAACTGATATTCCTGTAATTGAATAGTTCCGTATGTTTTAACAGACCATTTTACGGAAGGATGTATTAACCCCATTGTGGACCTAACTAAGTCACTTGAGGTCATAGGCTGGAGATTTCTGGCAGTGGAAACAAGATGCCAATGGCTATTATTACCATTGTACTTTCTAGCAGCAGGACCTACCACAGGAACCAATAGAATGTCATCCGCTTCTACACAGAATTTAATTCTGGCCAGATGTCTCAAGATAAGCAACTTGTCACTCAGACAGGAACTGACTGAGTAACACCTCTCTCCCCCCCCCCCAGTGTTTCTTCTTGCTTTTCCCTTTGCTTCTCTAAAAGAGGGCTATCTGCAATTTCTTCCAGGAGTACCTGGTACCTGGTTCCTTTCAGTTTTATATTCAGTTTTATATTCCTTACCTTGACTTTATTAGGCATATTTTAGTTATTGTTTAAGACTGAATCACATGATATTTGATTAAAGAAGCCATTGGTCAGCAATGACCAAATACACTTCTGAGGAGTACCTGGTACCTGGTTCCTTTCAGTTTTATATTCCTTACCTTGACTTTATTAGGCATATTTTAGTTGACTGAATCACATGATATTTGATTAAAGAAGCCATTGGTCAGTAATGAACAAATACACTTGTGAGATAGCATATGTAGGAAATTGAGTAAGCAGGCAGACTATGCCACCATAAAATTGATTAAACAACTATATCCAATAAATATTTACCAGCATCTGATTCCATTTCATATCAGAAGGAAGTGTTGAGAGTTTGAGATCTGTGCTGTTCAACATATTTATAATTGACTTGAATCCGGGGTTAGAAAATATGGTTATTAAATTTGAAGATATCTCAAAAATTGAGAGATAGCGAAGAACCTAAAGGACAGTATCAGGATGTAGTAGGATATTGACAAAATGGGCTGAAATCAGCAGTATGAATTTCAGCAGAGACAAATGCATTTATTTGGATAGGAAACAATCAAAGGCATGAGTATAGGGACAAGGAGACCAAATTCCATATTAGGAAGCAGCAGATGTGAAAAGGTTTTGGATGTCTTGGTGACTTACAAGCTGAACATGAATCAACAGGGTGATGCAAAAACAAAAGTGAATGCAATTTGAGGTCACATCAGCAGAAGTCCAGTGCCAAGATCAGAGAAGCTATTGTTCCTCTCTATTCTGCATTGCTCAGACCATACCTAGAATACAATGTTCAGTTTTGGGTACTACGATTGGCATATTGGAACATGTCTGGCCCTAAATTGATACTAGTTGGAAAGAAACTTATGAGCATCTGTTAGCAACATTGAATAGGGTTAATTTGGAGGAGAGAATTATGCAGGGAGCAGTGGTGGGATTCAAATGTTTTTACTACCGGTTCTGTGGGCGTGGCAGGGGAAGGCTACTGTAAAATCTCCAGTCAGAGGTGGAATTTGCTGGTTCTCTGAACCACTCAAAATTTCCACTACCGGTTCTCCAGAACTGGTCAGAACCTGCTGAATACCACCTCTGGCAGGGAGACATGACTGCTATCTTAAGGGGATATCATGTAAAAGTTAGAGCAGAATTATTCTGAGTTGAGGCAGGATAAGAAATAGCGGGCTCTAATAACGGAAGTAGATTTTGTTTAGGCATCAGGGAATGATTCATAATAGAAAAAGCTATCCAGCATGGGAATATATTGTTTTAGGAGATGATAAATTCCCCTTTGCTGGAAGTGCTTAAGCAAAGACTGGATCTGATGGGGATTCCATAATTATTGGTTCCTGCATAGAGCATGAAATTCCACTACATCAGGCATGCCAAACTGATGTCTTCATGGCAGCATCACATGATGTATCGAGACCTTTCCCCCTTTGCTAAACTGGGTGTAGGTGTGGCCAGCATGTGACGTATCTGGCCCATGGGCCAAGAGTTTGACAGCCCTGCACTAGATGATTTTCAAGACTCCTTCAGCTTTTGCATTGCATTTTTCTGTAAACCCCCCTTTCATGGGGGAAGACAGCCAGGAATGCCTGATCCTGTCAGTTTTCCATTAAAAGTAACCCAATTATTCCATGTAGAAAACCGTAAAATATGTCAGCAGAACACCGAGTAACAGTAATCTGTCAGATTTCTTAGGATGCAGTTCAATTACAGCGCTGTTTACACTGATGTGGTCCCATTGACATATGAGAGTCTGTATCAAGGTAGAATGATTAGTGGAACAATCTTCTCTGGAAAGAAAAGCAATTAACTGCCATCACCAAATGTCTGCTGAAACATGAAAAGCTGTTCCAATAAAGATCTTTAGGAACAAGTAAAGCCAAGTGATAAATCTAGGATTTATTTTATTAAGGGTCGATCTAAAATAAATTAGAGTAAATCCTGCTTAAATTAATACTTCATGAGGGAATAAACTTCCTGACGAATTATAGATGACAATTCCTTACATACATGCAATTCTTCCACAGAAATGAGGAAAACATTTCCAGCATTAATCAGATCTTATATTGCCCTTTTCTTGATACTAGAAATGCCGTTAAGTATAAGCTTAGAAAAATTGCCCTGTGAGTTGCACTAGATTCTGATGTTTGCAATGCTTCTCACTAATTCCACATGACTCTTCTATTTCTCCCAACATTCTGTATGACCAAAGTGATAATTTATAGTGTTGGATTTCAGGAATCTTTAATGAAGCGCAAACACAGCTAACTCATAAGGATTTAGTCCAATCATTATGATTTTGTAAGATTTTATCTAATGGGGCTCACTTTGCCTCCTGTATTTTCCCTACTAGAGTTTTCAGATACGTTCCATCTTAAAACACATTTGCCCCTATGAACACATAGGGATAAAATCTGGGTAAAGATAAAGGTTTTCCCTGTCCAGTCATGACTCTAGAGAGTGGTGCACATCTTCGTTCCTTAGGCAAGGAAGCCAGTGTTGTCTGAAGTCATTTCTGTGGTTATGTGGTCAGCAAGACTATAGGCTGAGGTGCACAGAACATTGTTACTTACTCACCAAAGTGGTACCTGTTTATTTGCATGCTTTCGAACTGCTCGGTTGGCAGGAGCAGGGGCAAGCACAGGAGCATACCCCATTGTGCAATACTCAGGCCTCGAATCTGGGCATTAGCTTTCTAGCTGACAAGCTCAGAGTCTTTAAATCTGGGTATAGATTTAAATTATGAGTATAATGTTATAATGTTATAAGTGTAAATAATTTTTTTAAAGAAATACATCTCACCATAGTTGGGAACCACGGATTTGGTATCTCTGTTAAGACTATTACCTATCAGTTTATTATTGATGTGTAACCTCAAGACATTATTTCTTTCCACCTTTTAATAATTCCTTATCTTCTTTCAAATTAGTAGCATCTTTACATTGGTAGCATCTTTAAAGGACAACTCTCCAGAAAAAAAGATGATTACTCCTAATGTAGAAAACATGGTCTGTCCTGCAGTTTGGCCAGATGAGAAGCCATTGTTAGACTGAGACTGAGACAAACTAATGCTATTGTGCTGCATCACCACCTAGCATCCCTGTTAGTTATGTTAGTTAGTTATGGATTCAATTAATGCTGGTCAATTTTATCCTTCCTTTTCTGGGGTTAGAGGGGCCTTGGGAATTCATGCAGGGATGAGATTTTACCTGTTTGGACTGGTTCGAGTGAACTGGATGTTAAATTTACATCTAGTTTGTTGAACCGGTAGTTGAACCGACCAGTTGGCTCCGCCCACCTCACCCTGTCCCTCCCAAAAGTTTGCACGTGGCCCATTTTGGATGCAGGGTCTGCATGGAGGCTCTGGGAGGGTGAAAAACAAGCCAAACCAGAAGTTCCGGGCTTGTTTCTGGCTTCTGGAGGGCCTCTGGAGCCTGTCAGAGGCAGTTTTCACCCTCCCAGAGGCTTGAGGGAAGCCTCCAGACTCTGCGGAAGGAGAAAAATGGCTGAACTGGAAGTTCCTGTAGGTCATGCCCACTATGGCCACGGTCATCCAGCAACCAGGCAGAGAACCGGTTGCTGGGATTTTTCAATCCCACCCCTGAATTCATGGATGACATTACAACTATAGAGCTGTCCCAGATACGATCTAGTACCCTGGGGCTTTTCCATCAGTTATTTGATGTGGATAGATCACTTCTTTATTGTCATTTGGAGTTATTAATCTCAGCAGAGGAAGGGTCTGAAGAAGGGTCAATAAAGATGGCTTGCCTGATGAACCCAGAGAGCTCTATATGAGACCTAGAAAAATTTCCAGAAATCAGGAAGACAGTTTTGTTGGATGACTTACTGGCCTCTGGAATACAGAGGCAACTAGGACTTGAGATATGATTGCTTTCAACGGTTGCTCATTGCTCACTGATCTTTGATAGTTTTTTGGTCCTCTGTGGACCTTGGAAAGATGGAGTAAAGAGATACCTGAAGTCACACTAGAATAGGAGAACAAGACATTTTATATGAGCTCAAATCCAAGCCTACTTCAGGGAGCTAATGACAGCAAAGCAGGGTTTCTTTTGAACCCTTACTTCATCTATGGAATGCTAGTTAGTTAAATTACTTAAGAGGGTCTCAAGCCCCCTTTTTATGGCAGGGTCTGATTGTCTGGCTGAGTATTCCATGAATTAAATTGCTTATATTTGCTGTTACACCTTCTGAAGACTAGCAAAAACCTGGTTCTTTCAGAAGGCTTTTGGAGATAGATAGTTTTATTTTATTTATTTATTTGGTTTGTCAATTGCTTACAAGTTAATAGGTATAAGTAAAAAACTTAGTTATGAATACATGGATACATATAAGAAAAATAAAAATAGTGTGAAATCTTTAGTCCAAGAATGATCAGACTGCTTTCTATTGCTGTTATACAAATTCATTTTGTTTATTCTGTTTGGTATTTGTAAACTGCCTGGTGTCTTTTAGGATTAAAGCAGTCACTCTCTCACTCAGTCAGTCAAATGCCCACTGTAAAATGGAGAGAAACTTGGACCTGACAATCTAGTTTTCTCTAACCTGGCAGTCTTTAATTGCATTGTACTACAACATACAGCATTCCCAGGGAATTAATAGTAGGGCCAGTTACCCAGTTGGGGAAAATTCACAAGCCCCTCCTCTCCCTTTTTTTGTGTGTGCAAAAGAGCTGAATTGTACTTTCACAAACGATGCCAGACTTTAGGAAAGCATTTTATTTTTCACTTTACTTTATTTTGATCATGACCAAATTAAAACAAAACATAACAAATCCAGCCATGGAAGCATAACAATACTTAGGCGTAAATAAAATAAGGAATTAGTAACACTAAAACTAAAAATCAGAAGTTATTAGATTAAAAACAGAATCATAAAATTAATTGCCAGCTAAGTCTAACACTAGATACTGAGTCATTGCACAATAAATGAATAGTGTAGTAATAAATTGTACAGTAAGATCTAATAATCCAAAATACCTTTATTTTGGGACATTAATTAGAGTTAATTAATTAATTAATTTGCATCCCACTTTCATTATATTTACTAATAACACGTCCACATTCCTCCTCCTATTTTCCTCACAATAACAACCCTATGAGGTGAGATGGGCCGTGAGAGAATGAGTTGCCCGAAATCACAAATTTCAAGCCTATGACAGTACTAGAACTCACGGTCTCTCAGATTCTAACCTGGTGCCTAGACCAAACTGGCTCTCTAATGCACAAATTCCTAGCTGAATAACTCGAGCATTAGAGTTAATCAAACTTTTCATACAAAACTGAACTTCACAAATTATAGGCAAGGAAAGCCATTGAGTTGAACAATAGAACCAGTTTGTACGTACATTGCTCTGTCTTGCCCTTCAGGCAATTTAGAAAAGATAAAGCCTCCCTTGAGTTGAGGTTAACTTCTTCACTGATTTCATGGATACATCCATATTATTATGTTGGAAAGACTATAAGAGAACAGAAGTCATTTGCTACTGCTTTTTCCCAGGGTTTCCCCCGCTTTTATTTCCCAGTCCTGATATTGAGTCACTCTGAGAGATGGGGGCTATATAAATTTGAGAAGAAAACAAAGAAACAAACAAATAAAATACTTCCTAGTGCTGTGATGGCGAACCTATGGCATGAGTGCCACAGGTGGTATGCAGAGCCATTTGTGTGGGCACACAAGTCCCAGCCAAACTTACCTGCGCTACATGTGCACATGCCTCCCCGTTGATTTTCGGCCCATTTTCGTCCTCCTGGAGACTTGAGGAAAGCCTCTGCAGCCTCAGGAGGCCAAAAAATGGGCCTTCCGGAAACACTGGAAGTGCTGAAACGGACCTGTTTTCAGCCTCCCAAGGCTCCACAGGCTTCCTTCGAGCCTCCGCGACGGCGAAAATGGCCTCCCCCGGGCTCCTGAGGGCCTCTCGAGGCTGCAGAGGCTTTCCTCTGCGTGCAAAGGGAGGGACAGGGTGCATTGCATGGTTGGTGCCAGCATGCTCACATGCGTGCTATCGTGTGCGCGCGTGCTTTTGGCACACCACAACAAAAAGGTTCACCATCACTGTCCTAGTGGCTTCTAACCCAATTATTACCCAGGCTTGACCTTGCTTAGTTTGCTTTTTTTGAAATCAGTCATTGACTGATTAGGTGCCACCAGGTCAGTATCAAACCAGTTAAAGCAAATATAATGTACTGATCCCAAACATCAAAGAAGACTCAACATGTAGTCATTTTATTAGAGTCAAATCTATGAAGCAATGCTAATAAGGGCAAATAACCTGACTCTGCAACACAGCCACACTCTGTAATTATTAAAGGGAAAGTGATGCCTTTGCATACATTTATAAATGAATTTTGATGAAGTCCTCACAAAATAGCCTTTAGTACATAAAAAAGAACAACATATTTACTCATAAATCAGTAAAACAGCACATCACCATTAGTCATAATACCTATCCCCAAAATCAATTAATATTGATTAAAAGTAATAATGTTCTTGTCATTAGTGATGAAATTAATAATACAAATTATTTCAGGGTCAAATCAAAAGTGCAGCAAAACAGTCAAGCCAAACCAACACCTACAGAAGAAACAACGTATCTCATGTTCTGTTGAGTTCCTCTGCCTCCTAGTTTTGTACTTTTAAAGTTCTACATCTATCTTAATTGATCACACTTGGAATAATGCATCCAGTTTTGGTTGCCACGATATAAAAAAGATGTTGAAACTCTAGAAAGAGTGCAGAGAAGAGCAACAATGATGATTAGGGGACTGGAGGCTAAAACATATGAAGAATGGTTGCTGGAATTGGGTATATCTAGTTTGGTGAAAAGAAGGACTAGGGGTGACATAATAGCAGTGTTCCAACATCTCAGGGGCTGCCGCAAAGAAGAGGGAATCAATCTATTCTCCAAAGCACCTGAGGGCAAGACAAGAAGCAATTGGTGGAAACTAATCAAGGAGAGAAGCAACTTAAAACCAAGAAAGAATTTTCCAAACAGTGAGAGCAATCAACTGGTGGAACAACTTTGCCTGCAGAAGTTGCTGATGCTCCAATACTGGAGATTTTTAAGAAGAGATTGGACAACTATTTGTCTGAAATGGTACAGGGTCTCCTGCTTGAGCAGGGGGTTGGACTAGAAGACCTCCAAGGTCCTTTCCAACTCTGTTATTCTTTTAATCAACTATAATTTTCCCCCATATGTTCAAGACTACAATATCTTTTTGCACTGTTTAGAGATCCTTGAGTTGTAATGCAAAACATATTGACAGCAGTAAGTTGAGGAACATTGTTTTAAAAATTGTATCCAGCTCATTGACTTTTCAAATCCAGCTTTTATTTGATACCCTTGGCATGTTGATAATCTCCTTTTCCTTCTACATCTCTCTTTGTTTTGCTAATGTGTAGCGATATAAAGGAAGGGAAACATTAATCTGCCTGAGCAAATAACAGGAGGGCAGGAGGTAAATCTCCAGTTTGAATAGTATCTCTGGCAGGACAATGTCCTTTTATGCACAAAACAAGAATATTTTAAGCTTGGAACAAAACAGTCTCACTTGGTATGTTCTTTTGGAACAATTTACGTTGGCTGGGTTCTGACAAAACTAAACATAAGATGATTCAAAGGTTTTGTATTCTAGCAGTATAACATTTGAAATGCTTTGAATGTTCTGGTCATGAAAAACAATGACAACTTAAAATAGGTCTGTTGCCCTTTGTTTTTCAGGGATTCCAGAATAAAAGGGAGACCATCTTTATTGACTTACTTGCCACTCAATTTACAGAAAAATTGACTAGGAAGATTACCTCAATATTTTAAACATCTTTTTAGGAAACAATTGCTTACATTTCCCGCAGAAAAAAAGCAGAATACAAAACATGCATGCAATGTCCCCACATAAACTCCAAATCCCACACAGTAAAGAATTAAAAAGAATCTAACTTACCTACTACCGATAGGTTGAGACAGGAATACAGGTGAGAGCATTTTTCTCTGCATGAAAGAAGCAGCACACAACAGCCCAATATCGCTTTTTAACCCTGAGCCAAAAACTTAATAACTACCATTCTGTCCTAGCACTTCACAGATCACCCATCCTAAGTCGGTAACTGCAGCAACAATATGATCAGGCCCTGCGATTCTACTACCTAAGTGACTTTTTTTTTTGAAGCCAAAACAAACCAATCACCAGTCACAAAGCAAAATTCTAATAGCTAGGCTTGGCATAATCTGAAATACTCAAAACCATGCCTGACAATCCTGAATTTGTTCCAAGTATGGGCAAAAAACCATGTATTTTTATGATCTCACAAAAAACTTTTGGGAGAAGCATATTTTGTCCTGAATTTGGAATACAGGACAATCATTTCAGATCAAGAACAATTTGCATACCGCTAGTTCCAAGAATGCATTAAATGATAATATATTAAGCTATTGAGAAAAATGGTGCAAACTGGACTGACATCCAGAACAAACAGAATATATGGGAAAGATATACATTGTCTACCAAGCTAGTATTTAACAAGAATGTAAATAGAGTACAAGATTAAGACTTAATTTACATTTCCTATACAATACCTAAAGTTTACATGCTCACCTAGGAGACAATTCTTTTTCTGTGCATACACATACAAATTCACACACACAAAAATGTGATATGTCCCTTCTTGCCAACAGAAATAATAAGTCTGCCCACACTTTGTGGACTATAAATGTGATAACCATTAGGCTGTCCTAATGTTTTATGAATCCAGCATGTGAAGGACACCATGCTTAATCTCTTTCTGCCAAGATGATGAGGAAAGCAATGAGAGGCTAAAAGGACTTGTCAAAAGTCTGCCCACTTTCTGATGAGAGTAGATCATTTTAAGCTGTCTATTAGTGTGGCAGAAATGCTAGGATGGCTTGTTTTCAAGAACTCTGAAATCCAAAGAATTCCATGAATTTCCATATGAAATTCTGGTGATTGTATTGAAGCTCTAGTTTCATTTCACATGGTGATAGAAGCTATTGATAAAATTATTGCTAAGTTCCCTCTCCAGAAATGCAGAATCTGGAATCTGAAAGCCTTCTTGCTCTCTGAGGACTTATGAGAAATGAAGCAGCTGGGACATGGCAGAAGTTTAGATGGTAGAAATTTTGCTCCAACGATAATAAGGCACAGGCTAAACTGATTTTTTTGTTGTTGTCCTGAAAAGAACTATCCATTTGTGCTGTTTAGGGGCTTCTAAATTATACTTCCACAAATGGAATGTTTAAGACTACAGATTCATATCCAAGGCTCCTTAGAAAGAGGTCTTCTGGGTATCTTTTGTTTTGTTTGGTCCAATTTTTAGGGATCAATTATAGCTTATTAAGCCTGCAGATTTGGACCAGACATTTAATAGCTATACATCTGGCCACATGACTCCCGTTAGGCTTCACACCACAGTTCAGCAGTAAAATGCATCTTTCCAGACACTTAACCTGTTCTCCTGCGATAGCTTCCTTTAGAAAAAGATTCAATGAAGCTCGGTTAGACTCTTAATTACAGATGACACACACACAAATAATTTGCCCTTTGCAATACAGTGAAGTCAAAATCCTTATATAAGTTAGTTCTCTAGAGTTTTAAATGTTATTATTTTCTTCCTGCTTTTCTGAATGTATTGACATTTGGCATTGCAGATATAATTATCTAAATATCTTATCTAGCTTGAGAACGGTTGGTTTTGGGCAGGTCAACAATCTTGTGATAGTTTATATAGTAGCAAATTATTGCTCCAAATCAGTATTTTTTACCCCTTTCTTGATTTTGATCGTGGATAAAGGGCAAATGATAAGGGGAGCTTTATCTGCAATAATTGAAACCCAATCTTTCAAAAAAAAAAAAAGATTTAATCATAATTCTAGGAAATGTCTTGAATGAACATATGGGTAATTGCAGGGATGGAGAAGCCACAATATGGAATCGAAGGAACAATATTACAAACAAGGTTGACTACCACAGAATTGCATTCTGATGTTTGCATGTGATAATTCAGTTACAAAGTCCCAACTGTGTCCCATGGGATCCAGTGTATATCCAAGATATACCTGCAGTGGTGCAGTGGTTAGAGTGTAGTACTGCAGGCTACTTCTGCTGACTGCTGGTTGCCTGCAATTTGGCAATTTGAATCTCACCAGGCTCAAGGTTGACTCAGCCTCCCAGTGCTTATACTGTAGAACAAGATACCACCATCACCCTAAATTATACCTTCCTTAAACACAGGAAACAGCTTTATCATCTATGAAGGCTTTTGAACCAACTCATCCTCTCTATTGGATTGGTTATAGCTCTCTCCTTCTTTGTCTCATCCTGCTTTTGCTCAGTAACGTATTTTCCAAGTGGCTCTTTCATAAAGAGAATGTATGAGTGTACACAAACACATTCATACACATGAATGGGAATATACATATGTCTAGTTTAATGAAAAGAAGGACTAGGGGGTGACATGATAGCAGTGTTCCAATATCTCTGCCACAAAGAAGAGGGAGTTAAACTATTCTCCAAAGCATTTGAGGGCAGGACAAGAAGCAATGGATAAAAACTAGTCCAGGAGAGAAGCAACCTAGAACTAAGGAGAAATTTCTTAATAGTTAGAACAATTAATCAGTCTCCTTAATCACTTGATGTTATTGAACCTAAGAGTTCTTCTACTTGTGTCCTAGACAATGTTGCATTCTTTACTAAGAATAATTCTCATAGTTTATGATAATGCCTGTTGGTTTTGAATCGTCTACTTCTGGAGACTCTGTTCTAAATGGTAGGAATGTCTTTTGCCAAATATTTCCCATGCCAATAAAGAAGAACATTTATAGCTCAGGGTTGACCCAATTATAATTTCAAAAAAGGCAACTATGATCTTATAAACAACGATCTCTCATCCCTTGATTGGCAATCTCTATTCACTGGATGCAATACTGTTGAAGACCATTACAACATATTTTTACTTGAAGTCAAAAGAGTCATCAAACTATATGTACCAACAACAACTCCCAAAACAAAACAAAAAAACAGATTGCCCATAACAATAAGGAAACTTCAATCCAAAAAGAGATCACTCTGGCGGAAAAACAAATCTGGTCACGTTGCCAATTTCAAAAGCCGATACAAAAATTTATGCCACCAAATAAGGACCGAATGCACCAATTATCACATTAAACAAGAGGAAAACCTTCTAAGCACCAATTCCACCAGTGCTTTTTACAATTTTGTAAACAACAAACTAAAAGATTCAAGGTCCATCCCACCCCTGATAGGACCTAATGGTAAAGACTGCAACGACGACACCATTAAAGCCAACATCTTTAACACATTTTTTGGCTCAGTATTTGTAAACAGCAATGGATCATGCCCAGTATTTCCTAGCCGAACCACAGATAACTACAATGATCTAATACATATCGATTTTACAGAAGACAATGTTGAAAAAGCACTACGCAATCTAAAACCATCTCTATCTATTGGACCGGATGGAATATGTGCCTATTTCTTAAAAAAGCTATCCACTGCCATAGCCAAACCTCTAAGCATAATCTTTGAAAAATCTTTCAGGACCAGTTCCTTGCCTAACCTATGGTCACAAGCCACAGTCATCCCCATCTTCAAAAAGGGAGACCCTTGCCTAGTTGAAAATTACAGACCAATCTCCTTATGCTGCGTCACCTGTAAAGTCATGGAATCAATTATTAACCAATCCATCATCCTCCACTTAGAGACAAACAACCTACTCTCCAATAAACAATTTGGTTTCAGAAAAAAACTATCCTGTAATCTGCAACTCTTACACTGCAAAAACATATGGACTACACAACTTGATCAGGGCAAAACAATAGATGCAATCTACATAGACTTCGGTAAAGCCTTTGATTCAGTGGTACATGACAAACTACTCCTAAAAATAAAATCCTATGGTATCTCTGGACAACTGCATAACTGGATAGAAGCATTCCTGTCAAACAGACAACAAATGGTCAAAACTGGGAGTGTCCTATCAAATTCTGTACCTGTCAATAGTGGTGTCACCCAAGGCAGTGTTCTAGGACCAACTCTCTTCATACTCTACATAAATGACCTCTGTGATCATATTAAGAGCAACTGTGTTCTTTTTGCTGATGATGTAAAGCTGTTCAATACCACAGACAATACTGCTACCCTTCAAAAAGATCTTGACTGTGTATCAGAATGGTCAAACAAATGGCAACTTCAAATCTCAACAAATAAATGCTCTGTCTTACATATTGGCAAAAAAAATCCAAAAATAAAATACAAGCTGAATAGTCAAGATCTTGTTGATGATCCAAGCTCTGTAAAGGACCTTGGAATACTCACCTCTAATGATCTAAGTGCTAGAGCCCACTGCAACTACATAGCCAAAAAGGCATTAAGAATTGTTAACCTAATCTTACGTAGCTTTTTCTCTGGTAATATCACACTACTAACTAGAGCATACAAAACATTTGCTAGACCAATACTCGAATACAGCTCATCAGTCTGGAACCCACATTACGTATCTGATATTAGCACAATTGAGAAAGTCCAGAAATATTTCACAAGAAGAGTTCTCCACTCCTCTACTCGTTGTAGAATACCTTATGCCACCAGACTTGAAATTCTAGAACTAGAAAACCTTGAATTACGCCGTCTTCGGTCTGATTTAAGCATGGTATATAAAATCATACATTGCAATGTCCTACCTGTCAATGAATACTTCAGCTTCAACCGTAACAACACAAGAGCACACAACAGATATAAACTCAAGGTTAACCGCACCAAGCTTGATTGCAGGAAATACGACTTCAGCAACAGAGTGGTCAATGTCTGGAATACTCTACCCGACTCTATAGTTTCTTCGCCAAACCCCAAAAACTTTAACCTTAGACTGTCTACTATTGACCTCACCCCTTTCCTAAGAGGTCTGTAGGGGGCGTGCATAAGCGCACCAACGTGCCTACTGTCCCTGTCCTATTGTTTCTTTTATTTTTCTTTTATTTTTCTTATATGTACCCATTTCATGTATTCATAACTATGTATACACTTATACTTATTATCTTGTAAACAATTGACAAATAAATAAAATAAAAATAAAAATAAACGAGGGGTCCCTGGTGCATTCTGAGCTCGGTTGTTTTGTTGCAGATGTTTCATTACCCAAACTAGCTAACATCTTCAGTGTTAGTGCTGAAAGCACCTGAGGGCAGGAAAAGGAGCAATGGATGGAAACTAATTAAGGAGAGAAGGAACCTAGAACTAAGAATAAATTTCCTGACAGTTAGAACAATTAATCAGCAGAGCAACTTGCATCCAGACTTTGTGGATGCTTCAAAATTGGAGGTTTTTAAGAAGAGATTGGACAACCATTTTTCTGAAATGGTACAATATATAGGGTTTCCTATCTGAGCAGAGGTTTGGGCTAGAAGATCTCCAAGGTCCCTTCCAACTCTGTTATTCTTTTAGCATACCTAGACCTATTCTAGGAAGCAGCAGTGAAATGGTAAATCAATCCTTCTCTAGAAGCACAGAGCAGTTGGTTTCCTCGTATCAGCAGCCTATCATTGAATGATTAAGTTCTTACCAGACTTTTCAGTAAGGGCAACCTTCCTGATCTGGTAACTACTCAGAGCAAGCCAAATACACAGAGTCAATCTATGAACATTTAATCTCTGCAGAGATGGCAGATTAAGGGTATAATTGACCCATATAATCCGCCTATCATCTCCAGTTCAAATGCTTCCTACTTCCGGTTTAGGCAGACGGGGTGGGTGGTTGGGCTATCAAAGAAAGCAATCAGGGAGTGCATATTACAGGGACTGTGGATCTCATCAAAGTTCGAGATGGTTTTTTAATCACTGATCTCAGAGCCTGCCAGACTTAAGCAGATGAGCTAGCTGGTAAGCACATCTGCCTTAATCCTGATCTTCTGCTTGGACAGGCTTGTGTCTTCAAGGAATATAAGAGGGGGGCGGGAATAAATTAATTTTTGTTTAGATCTTTGCATTCTAAGGAGCTTCAGTGGATGATTTGATTTCTCATATCAGAAAACATGCTCTTTTTTCTTTTAAGAATTATGTTTGAGCAAGGGACAGGCTATAGAATTAATTGTCTGGACTGAGGAGTTAGAAGGGCCATCTGCACCATTTGTGGATTCTGTAATCAATATCCTACGAAATCTAGAGGCTTGGCTTCATGACTGACTTCCCTGTACTTTGTGGCCTGTTTTCCATATTCACAATGCTATTTATTCTGCAGTACTGATATTACAGCACTGCAAATCGTTTGAAATGGGTGCTTTAGAACCCATGAGAGTGCAGATCAAGTCTTCTTTTGGGAATGGTTAAAGATGTATCCCTCTAAAATCCTGTGGCTACCTCAGAAGCTCTCCTGGATTTCTCCACATGATCTCCTTCTCTCGGGGAGATAGCCAGGAACAGTTTTGGAAACAGGTGCACGAACCTGGCCAAAGATGTGGCTGCTTTAATGATTCAAATGCAGATGCTGCAAATATACATTCTTTTTGCTGCTTCTGTATAAACATAGGGAGATGCAATCTGTTTTTTTAACATATATTTTTTCTTTAGTGCCTTTGAGTCAGGGGACTAGCCTGGACTAGTCCCTACAGTTTTCTTGGCAAGATTTTTGAAAAGGGTTTGCCATTGCCCTTTTTCTGGAGCTGAGAGGGAGGAACTGGTCCACAGTCATTCAGCTGATTTTGTGCCCAGGGCAGTTTCTAACCTGATGCCTTAATCACTACACAAAATTGGCTACAATATATAGCCTGCAATTAAATATATGGCATGGGTCCAGGGTATCTGAGGAGTCCTCTCGTCCCAAGGGACCTGTCTGCTAAGGAATGCCAGAGGGTGGAGACAAGGAGAAGAGCCCTTTCCGCTGTGGTCCTGATCCTATGGAACTCCCCACCACTGGAGGTGAGAACTGCTCCAATACATTTGGCCTTCCAGAAAGTTGTTAACACTTGATCTTTGCCTATTGGTTTGGGGGCCTCAAAGAGGTTGTTTACTGCTGGAGGTGGTTGCTGGCCATCTCCTTGGGTCTGCTTTTTTGCATAGTTTTAAAAATTTAATTTGCATGGTTCTAATTGTTCTTCTGTTTATCTTTTGATGATCTGTAAGCTGCCCAGTGTCACCTTATTGGGGAGATGGGCAACATATAAATTATTTATAAATACATTATTTATTTATTTATTTAATTTATATTGCCACCTATTTGCCCCTAACCCTAATGATTTATTTATTTATGATGTATTTATAAACATATAAACAGTCCACATCAGTTTATTGATGTGTGAATAAGACACCAACCTGAGCAGCTTCTCCCTCTTACCCACTCTGTGGTTTAGAACTTGTTTGACAAAAATCTCCTTGGTTTATTGAAACACAGCCTACACAATTACAAGGTCAGGAGTTTGTGGTTTAAAGCCAATCAGGCTTTACCAACCAGGATGGTCAAACAGAGTTCAATTTCACTTCTAAAGTAGGATTGTAGACCAGCGGTCCCCAACCTTTCTGGCTTGATTATCCAGAGGACAGTGGTGGGATTCAGCCAGTTTGCACCACTTCAGGAGAACCGGTTGTTAACTTTTTGAGCAGTTTGCTGAACTGGTTGTTGGAAGAAATCATTAGAGCAGAGAACCAGTTGTTAAATTATTTGAATCCCACCACTGCCAGAGGGATGAGGGGAGAGGGGATAGTTCACTGCAAGTGATAGGTAAGTGTGTGCGAGTGAGTGCAGTTCCATTTGTGTCAAGAGAAGCTGTGCGCAGGAGCGCAAGATGGCCACCACTCACACAAGGGGAACTTCATGCGCTAGGGCAAGTTGTTGCTGCTCATGCGAGGGGAGCTTTGTGCATGAGGGCAAGTGGCCTCCATAAGTGTAAGATGGCTGCCGCTAGTGTGAGGGAAACTTCGCACGTGTACATGTGCTCGCTCGTCACCTTGCGGCCTGGTTCCAAACAGGTTGTGGCTCAGTAATGGGCTGTGGCCCAGGGGTTGGTGACTCCTGTTGTAGACAATTTCCTAGTTTTTTTTTTTTTTTGCAAAAAAACCCTCCACCTCTGTACTGAACCTCCTTGGCTGATAAGAAGCAGAGGTAGTATTCAGCAGGTTCTGACCAGGTTTGGAGAACCAGTAGTGGAAATTTTGAGTAGTTTGGAGAACTGACCAATCCTGCCTCTGACTGGCCCCACCCCCATCTATTTTCTGCCTCCCGAGTTCCAGCTGATCAGCTGGTCTTCTTTTGGTACCCTGCATTGGAGAACGAAGCTGGAAAGTAGGCTGGTGGGATGGGGAGGGAATGGGATATTGCAGTAAACTTCCCCCAGGAGTGGGGAGATAATGGGGATTTTACAATATCCTTCCCCTGCCATGCCCACCAAGCCATGCCACACCCACCAAGCCACGCTCACAGAACCGGTAGTAAAAATGTTTTGAATCCCACCACTGATATGAAGCATAGGAAATGGGGAGGGGGAAAACCAATGCTTGATGGACATTGCAGATCAGGATGAACAAATATGTTTTCAAAGCTTAGAATTTAGTTTATGGTGAGAAAGTATATTAGGCTTCCAGTCTTGATGTTCAACTAAAATCAAAGACAGATAACATGGTTATATTTTTCTCTCCAACATCCAGGTTTCATCAGTAGATGCCAAAATTCCTAATGGACCACAAAGAAGCTGCATCTCTACCAAATTCTGATTTCTTACCCTTTTATGTAAAGTTACAGAACCTAATTTAAGATGAGGCCTTGATAATATAGTGGGAATCATAGCCACCATATGAGATCACAATTTTGTCTAGGTAATGGAAGATGTTAAACTACCTTACAGAACTTAAATCATCAGGGAATACAGTGAAAATGCATCTTCAAAGCAGTTTGAGAAGTAGCATATATATGTGAATGGACATACCTGGCACAAAACCAGGGGTCTTCAATCTTGACAGCTTTAAGACTTGTGGACTTCAATTCCCAAAATTCCTTCTCCAGTCATGTTAGCTCAGGAATTCTGGGCTAACATGACTGTCCATAAGTCTTAAACTTGCCAACATTGAAGACCCTTGCACTAAACCTACAACTGTATATTACATGTGAAACTAAAAAAATTAGAATATCGTGCAAAAGTTCAGTTATTTCAGTAATGCAACTTAAAAGGTGAAACTAATATATGAGATAGGCTCATTACATGCAAAGCAATTGGCCAAGCCGTGATTTGTCATTATTGAGATGATTATGGCTTACAGTTCATGAAAACCCCAAATCCACAATCTCAGAAAATTAGAATATTGTGAAAAGGTTCCATATTCTAGGCTCAAAGTGTCCCACTCTAATCAGCTAATTAAGCCATAACACCTGCAAAGGGTTCCTGGGCCTTTAAATGGTTTCTCAGTCTTGTTCAGTAGGAATCACAATCATGGGAAAGACTGCTGACCTGACAGTTGTGCAGAAAACCATCATTGATACCCTCCATAAGGAGGGAAAGCCTCAAAAGGTAATTGCAAAAGAAGTTGGATGTTCCCAAAGTGCTGTATCAAAGCACATTAATAGAAAGTTATGTGGAAGGGAAAAGTGTGGAAGAAAAAGGTACCCAAGCAGCAGGGATGACTGCAGCCTGGAGAGGATTGTCAGGAAAAGGCCATTCAAAAGTGTTGGGGACTTTCACAAGGAGTGGACTGAGGCTGGAGTCAGTGCATCAAGAGCCACCACACACAGATGGATCTTGGACATGGGCTTCAAATGTCGTATTCCTCTTGTCAAGCCGCTCCTGAACAACAAACAACATCAGAAGCATCTTACCTGGGCTAAAGAAAAACAGAACTGGTCTGTTGCTCAGTGGTCCAAAGAGAGCAACTTTTGCATCTCATTTGGAAACCAAGGACTCAGAGTCTGGAGGAAGAATGGGGAGGCACACACTGCAAGATGCTTGAAGTCCAGTGTGAAGTTTCCACAGTCTGTGTTGAATTGGGGAACCATGTCATCTGCTGGTGTTGGTCCACTGTGCTTCATTAAGTCCAGGGTCAACGCAGCCATCTACCAGGAGATTTTGGAGCACTTCATGCTTCCTTTCACAGTATGGGGATGCTGGCTTCATTTTCCAGCAGGATTTGGCACCTGCCCACACTGCCAAAAGCACCAAAACCTGGTTCAATGACCATGGGATTACTGTGCTTGATTGGCCAGCAAACGCTCCTGACCTGAACCCCATAGAGAATCTATGGGGCATTGCCAAGAGAAAGATGAGAGACATGAGACCGAACAATGCAGAAGAGCTGAAGGCTGCTATTGAAGCATCCTGGTCTTCCATAACACCTCAGCAGTGCCACAGGCTGATAGCTTCCATGCCACGCTGCATTGAGGCAGTAATTGCTGCAAAAGGGGCCCAAACCAAGTACTGAGTACATATGCATGCTTATACTTTTCAGAGGTCCGATATTGTTCTATGTACAACCTTGTTTTATTGATTGCATGTAATATTCTAATTTTCTGAGATTGTGGATTTTGGGGTTTTCATGAGCTGTAAGCCATCATCATCACAATTACGACAAATCACGGCTTGAACTATCTTGCTTTGCATGTAATGAGTCTATCTCATATATTAGTTTCACCTTTTAAGTTGCATTACTGAAATAAATGAACTTTTGCACGATATTCTATTTTTTCGAGTTTCACCTGTATAAACGACCCTTTCTTTCTCATTACTCCTTCTCTGTGGCTAGAATTTTAATGGATAAGAAAAAAATTGTTGTATTTCAATAATCAGTTCTTGGAAAATAAAATCGCCCTTGTTAGATACTGATTGTAGACCTTCACAATGTCATCCAGTCATCCGAACCAAAATTTTGATGGTTTATTTTCCATAATAAATTTAAGTTACAGAACAAATAGGATTCAAAGGTGGACTGCACAGTAATATTTGGATACTTTTGTTTAAATGTTAATATTGATCAAAGAGAATAAGCCTGCCATTCTTACCCCTTAGGAACAAGGCTTTATAAGGGAAATGAGTATTATGCAATATAAAGGGGACGATTTTAGGAGTAAAAGGGGGGAAAAAAGCAAAAATTAACAGTTCCGTAAATGTATTAACAACAATCTTTAATAAAATGCCATTTAAAAAATGTTCCAGGCAGAAAGGGAAAGAATCAAATGGAAAGATAAGAGAGAATAAACATTTGTTGTTGCTTTGGCATTTCCGATTCTGAAATAAAGCCAAGCCAACTTTGTCAATTGGCCAGGTTCGTATCATAGGCATTAAAATGACTTGATCCAACTTGATCCCTGCCAGAACTTTGATCATTTGTTACTCAGCAGGCACTAGTGGAACTTGTAAGCCAAATATCTGGACAGGGCTAGGTTGGAGGAAGTCAGTTTTAGGATACCAAGAGAAGGATGAATTCTTGTATCCTGTGAAAGCTGAAGGTTAAAATTCTTCATCAGCTCAAATAGCAACAACCAAAATCCATATGAAGTTTACCATGATAAAAAGAATGTAATGATTAGCTGTGCTTTCTCAAACAAGATGGCAACTGTGAAATGATGAGACACTAAGAATTATTGTATTTACTATATTTCTGCAGACCAGACATCACCACGGTGTGTACCAGAGGTGGTATTCAGCTGGTTCTGACCAGTTCTGGAGAACCAGTAGCAGAAATTTTGAGTAGTTCGGAGAACTGGCAAATACTACCTCTGACTGGAGATATTACAGTATCCTTCCCTTGCCACGCCCACCAAGCCACACCCACAGAACCAGTAGTAAAAAAAATTGAATCCTACCACTGGTGTGTACAAATTAAAAACTAAGGGTTTGGGGCAAAAAGACTTCACCATTTTTTCAGGAAAATGGTCCCTCTCTAATGAAGACTTGTGTATATAATCAGTGTTTTTGGATTTTACAAAAAGCAAGGACCTGAATGGGTAAGGTTTTTATTCCCAAAAGGGAACATCAAGAATATTATAAGCATTTATTTTTAGTAGTACAATCAAGCCCTTACAATGGAGCTTCAAATAAAGCTCTCAGTGATTCTCCACCATTGCCATAATGGGGCAGTTGGGAGTCTTCATTCAACAACATTCAGATAGGTTCACAGGATGAGAACAAAAACATCAAGATGGTCATCCCAACCATGTGATCAAAACTCCTTCCTTCCCCCCCCCCTTTTTTTTTACAATGTATGGAAAAAAGGTTGGGGCTTTGATTGCATGGTTGGACCTTCCATTTTGACTTTATTTGACTCCCTCTCTGTAGATACCGCTACAACATTTCAAGAGCCATAGGTTCCCTTTCTATGCTTCATGAGCCACAGTGGTGCAGTGGTTAGAGTGCAGTACTGCAGACTACTTCTGCTGACTGCCAGCTGCTTGCAATTTGGCAGTTAGAATCTCACCAGGCTCAGCTTTCCATCCTTCCAAGGTCGGTAAAATGAGGACCCAGATTGTTGGGGGCTATGCGCTGATTCTGTAAACCGTTTAAAGAGGGCTGTAATGTGGTATATAAGTCTAAGTGCTATTGCTATTGCTGTTGACCACTTTTTGGAAATATTTCTCAAAAGGGACACACGTATACCCTGGTCTTCCTATGGGCTCTGTATGCTTTGCAGATGTGCCTCAATTACCTTTCATAGTACAGTTTCTGTTCTGCCAAGAGCGTGTCTAGATAAAAACACATTTATTTATTAAATAGCCTTTCTTTTCCTCTATAAGCAGTACCCAAGGCACTTATTAATATCAACCCTGATATGATTGTGATGTGATTGAACCGAAATATTTCAGATACTTATTCCGTTTGAGTCAGGGCAATTGGCTGAAATACAAACTGGAAAATGTTCAGTGCAAAGGTGACCCCTGAAAAGAACAATCCCTGAAAATGTATTGCTAACTGGAGAATTCTTACAGCGATGGCGAGAGGACTAGCAAGTCTGCAACCGAGAGAAAAAAGGACTGCCTCAAGTGGAAAGGTGATCTGTGTCTCACATTTAAACTCTCTTAAGAGGAAAGGAATCTCTGGAGATCTTTATGCATGAATGAGGCATTCTCAGTGGATATGGGTCATGCTAGTAGATATACACAGGAAGATTATTTGACTCCAATTCATGCCACTTGATATAATGTGATAAAACATTTGACATGGGAGATAAGTTCCATTTTAATCTTGCGGGGAGAAAGGAGGACTGAACAAAGAGAATTATGCAACTAGAAGAGGCTTCAGTGAGAAGGAAAATGGGAATAAAGATGAGAATCAATCATAAGAGGAATTTGGAAAATTTGGGGAAGGTGAACACAGCAGACAAATAGCTTTTCAATCCAACGTAAGCAAGAAAACAAGTAAAACAAACCTGCAGAGAATCTGAAGGTGTTCAGATTGGGATACCAGAACACAGGGGAGGGCAGAAAACTTAGATCATGGATAGCAAAGACAAAGGCAGCTGTTGTACAATTGCACAAACACATACACAAAGAAACATGCATTCCTAACAAGTGACCGGAGCAAGAATATTAAGCACCTGCTGTAAGTTGGAATGCTAGGCTATACAATTACTGTCAGGACAAAAAAAAATGTATTATAGAGGGAAAAAAAAGCATCAGAAAGGCGAAGAAACTGTGAAGTGCATGACATTCAAATAAAATTGTAATTAATTCTCTAAAATAATTGGGTGCTACATCCTCTTTCATAGCTGGAATTTCATCCGACCTCAACATTAACCTTATTTATTCGGAATGGGAAATGGATACAGAAACATTCCAATATTTTCAAACTAATTTTTTAATCAAAATCCATATAACTATATCCAAAATCACAATTGTCTCTATTAATAAGAATATTACTACTACTACTATTACTACTACTAATAATAATGTATGTTCATTTTTAATTTTTGAAAAAATGGGTCAAATCATGATAAAAGTTGCTGGTCCTTCAGCAAAAAGCTTTACTTGCAATCCATTTACAAATGCACTTTTCCTGAGTGTTCCCCTTCTCTCCCAGTTGGGAAACAAGACTTTGAGGCTGATACATTTTTACGTCATAGTGATAAGCATTGATTTAAGGTGCTCTTATCCTAAAATCTAAGCAGAGGGAAAGTAAGTCTAAGTGGCTTGGAGTAAGGCAATAGAGCAGACAAGTAGCAGATAGGTTGAGTATCATTCAGAAAAAAAAGGAGAAAAAAAAACAGAAATTTCCTTCAAAAATAAAGAGAAAACAACAACAACAACAACAAAAGAGAATACTATTATTAATCATTTCTCTCAAAATGTGACTTATCCTCCTGTCTCATTTTGTCACATTTTGCAGCTCTCCCTCTTGGGTCTCCAAGCTGGAGGGGGCATTTACTTACATCAAATAACCTTTCTATATACATCTCCTCATTGACCTTATCACGCAGAATGTCCTGAGAATGGCGAACGAAGGTCACGTAAGCATCAGCAACGTCCATCCCTGGTTTCTGTATAGAGAAAAAGAGGGAGAAGGAGAGGAAATTAAAAAGGAAACAAGGAAAGAAGGAGCATGAACATTTTATTTATTTGATTTGATTTGTCAATCGCTTACAAAATAATAGGTATAAGGATAAACGTAGTTATGAATACAAGAAATGAGTACATGTAAGAAAAATAAAAGAAACAATTGGACAGGGACGGTAGGCATTTTGGTGCGCTTATGCACATCCCCTACAGACCTCTTAGGAAAGGGGTGAGGTCAATGGCATCTTTCCAAGAAAGTCTGTTTATTCAGTGGTGAGTATCTTTCACTATATTCTCCTTCTTCTATTTCCCTTCACAATATGGCCGGGGGACCTATTCTAGTTGACACATTGAGACTTATTTGGGAATCAGCAAAATCTTTCTGCTGTGTGTAGCAGGTAGCGAAAGCACCTAAGTGTTGGTTTGCATAACTCAAATCTCTCTTTCTCTCTCTCTCACTCCTTCCTTCTCTTCTTGACCTAATTAGCACAACAACAACTCATGTGGCTTCATCGTCACCTCTTTAGAATCATCTTCTCCAAGAAAATCCTCTCTACTCTAACATGAAAAAGGGAATCCTCAGACCTATTCAGATCTAATGGGCCAAAGGTCCATATATTGAAAAAGAAAATATCGTTCGGAGGTTTTGCTATATTTCCCCGCACCCCCAAAATCTATTTCCTACCTGTCAAAAACACCAAAAACATTCAAGCGATAGATGTAGGTCGCCAATGTATAGTTGCTGATGGAAATGAGATACCTTACTTTAGCCCAATGAAGGTAACAGACCTTTAATTCTAACTAATTTGGGTTAGATTGTATCATAAACTTATTTCCAATGCATTTGCAACCTTCTGTGTGGGAATAAGTCCTATTCAAAATAATCAGATTGCCTTTTGAGTAAGCAAGTATAAAAGTGCTCCATTTCATCTCCTGACATTCCTGTGAAGCTGCAACACACCAAATTCCCTTAAATCTGAATGTATAAAGTTTGCAGGATATGTAATGATTATGACAGTTTGTATTATGCTCACCAGAAGCTAATAAGGGAAATAATTTGAGGGTGGTGGTGGTGGAAACAATCACTAAGTAAGTTACATGCTTTGATATAACAGAATCAAACTCATCTCAAAGGAAACCCATTAAAATGCTAAAATAAGAGTCATTATAAACACTGCCACACAAATCTTAAATGTTGGTGGCGCATGGGAAGTTCCATAATAACGGGTGTCATTACTTTTATTACTGTTTTACTGCAGATCACAAAGTATCATTTCTCAATGAGATGTGATTGTCATCCACTATAAATTGAAGTTAGTTAACACCCATTTCCTGGGTGAAAATTAGGAAGTTTGAGAAGCAGTAGGAAGGTGTGTATGTATCTTGGTTTTTGTGTGTGTGTGTGTGTGTGAGTATGCACGTGTGCATGCACATGCACATTTGTGCACTTGTGTGTGTGTGTGTGTGTGTGTGTGTGTGCATGTGTGCATTTGTGTATATAAACAAAGAAATACAATTATCAAGCAAAGGGCAATGATTGGCTCTAAGATGGCAGTAACATTTTTAACACCTACTGAAACAATGACAAGGTATTAATTTAAAAAAACAACAACAACCAACAATGAGAACAATGTACAGTGCAATATGAAGGTGATATTTTTTTCAAGGCAATTTCCAGCAAGTGAACTGCTATAATGAAATAAAATGGATTAGTGCTGCAACTATTTAATTCTAAGCGACAAACTTTCCAAAATTAGACAGGAGGATAGTTGGTTGGTTGGTTGGTATAAGAGAGCAGAGCTTTTGCCTAGATTGGAACGCCCAATTTTGGCTGCAGCTTGCTTCTTTCTGCAAAGAGTTTGTGTGTGTGTGTTGGTATGTATGTTGGTAGAATTGGGGAAGAGTTTCCCATTAATAATATTGGCAATTCCAAAGGGCAGGAGAAATGGCATAGCTGACTTAAAGATTCTGTAAATCCAGAATGATAAGCCTCCCAGACTCATCTTGTAAGAGAGATGGGTGATATAAAAATGTAATAAATAAAATAAAAAAAATCTAGGGGTGAAACAAGATAAATAATTCCAATTCTCTACTACTTTCCTCTTTTTTTCCTCTTTAAGGATGACATATCTGTGTATGCATAAAGGAAGAGAGGATTTTTGGTATTACAGGAAGAGAGGTCTTCATTGTCATTTTTAAAAATTTGCTGATTTAGAAAAATGACAATATTGGAAATGTGATTTTAACATGGGGTTCTGGTCTTTTTCCTTCTGCCTTCCTTCCTTGTATGCAAAGCAATTATTAATACTAAGTTAATTGTTAAGATGGCTTTTTCTGCAAGATTACCCTGCCTAGGTAGGGAAAAAAAATGAGTTTGAACAAGAGGAAAATAGCTGCCAAAGTTTGCTTCCCTGTAATGTTCAGTGGAGGGACTGGAGGTCTTTATCTTCCACCTCACTCTACTTTAAAGAGTGGTTGTGAAGCTAAAATAGGATAATATCAGGAATATCTCACTGGGCTTTATAACTGAGCAGGGCATATTTTAGATGAACAGTGTAATATACAATAAAAATCAACATTTAGGACAAGTGAAAAAATAAAATAAAGGTATATAAAATATGTTTAACTTTTCCCTGCCTTTTCCCCATAAAGGTATATTGAAGGAAATTTCCCACTCAGCCACAGTCTATATAATTTATATTTACTTTCTGTGTACATCTTAATAAATATGGATATATGTACACACAATTTGGAAATAAAAATATAGACCAGGGGCTCTTATCTGTAAATCCTCAAAATCAAACACCTGCAATTTTCTCCCGCTTTAACAATCATAATCCCTGACTCCAATTTAAACTTAATTTAACTTGCACTTTAACTTAATTTAAATGTTAATTTCAGATATGCAGAGTGCTTTGCCTGAAATCTTTGAGGACTCTTTGCAATCTAATCCAAGCTTTAAATAACGGGCTGCAGCACCATTTACCTTTTTTAAAAAAAAAGAATAATAAAGTTATTTTCCGGAAAAGTCTTCAATCTGGTCTTTAATATCTGTCTGTCTGTCTATCTATCTATCTGTCTGTCTATCTAGGTATTTATATCTCTATCTGTCTGTCTGTCTGTCTGTCTGTCTGTCTGTCTGTCTATCTATCCATCCATCCATCCATCCATCTATCATCTCTCTCTCTCTACCTATCTCTCTATCTCTATCTATCTATCTATCTATCTATCTATCTATCTATCTATCTATCT
>NW_020769311.1:3440331-3500682 GCF_900518735.1 Pseudonaja textilis
ATCTATCTATCTATCTATCTATCTATCTATCTATCTATCTATCTATCGCCTATCACCATTTTCCCCTCAAAAATTATTTCTGCCTCAAAGTTAAAAGGCTGTTTAGGAAAATAAACATTAAAATGACAGATGACACATTCAAGATTGGGCTGTATAGGAGATAGAGAGAAATCTGCACTCTCATACTTGCATGGGTCTGTCAACATAGTTTCACAATAAAGTAGAATTAGCTCATGTGGTTTTGATTCCTATCTGGGTTACCCTGTGTGGTTGACATCAATCTTGTAAGCATGAAAGTACAATCTCTCTCTCTCTCTCTCTCTCTCACACACACACACACACACACACACACACACTTTACAGCCTGAGAAACTAGGGATAGTCTCTTCTGAACTTCTTGCCCTATCCACTATCCAACTGTGGGCTATGCTATCTCTTATTTGGTTGTTCCCTTGGCCGTGTCTCTTTGCCCAGGCTCTCAAGGACAGGATTTCTTACAGTCTCACCTTATTCTTTGCCTATAACATGATTGGCCCTTACATTTCTCTAGGCACCATCGCCTTTCTTTTCCTATTCCCCAAGTCTTTGGAGATGGCCCAGCCCCAGCACCTTTGAAATCAGCTCCCTCTTCTGCTTTGCCTCCAGGAAAGTTGGATAGCCTTTAAAAAGCTTATTTTATTCAACTCTTACTAAGGTAGGTAGCTTTTAGGCTATATTGGCTTTGGCTTGAATATAGACTTTGCAGTATTATAGACTGTTCCTTTCAATACATACGGGTGTTGTGTTTATCTTCTCTTAGTTGTAAATAGTTAATTTATTGGATTGATGATTAAGTTGTGCATTGATTTTATTGGATGAAATTAATTACTATGATTTCTTTTTGATCTGTGCCAAGACTTTGAATTTCAGTTCAGAAATTCCTCCTCCTCTTCCCCCTCCTCCTCCTTCTCCTCCACCACCACCTCCCTTGTATGGGAGCTTATAGCATGGAAGTTTTATTTGGTGTTATATTCTATGCAAATACCTAAGGTTTTTTTTTTTTAAGTGATGGGATAGCAATGTGATTGATAAATAAATTAAATAAATAAAAATAAACTAATCATAATAACAGTAATCATTTCGTATTACATTGTGCAACAGTTAAAACAAGTTGTTGGAACTGTTTGCTGTGGAAGGTAAAACAAACATAATTCTGTTTCAGCCCACTCATTCTAGCTTTATTTGTCTACCACTTTAAACATCTGAGCACCTGCTAAGTCTGGATTCTGATGTAGAGCTTTTATTCGTTTCAAACAATATTATGTTAGGCTTTACTGTATTTCAGGGCCTCTCCAATTACTTGGTCATTCCTGGAAGAAAGGGCACAAAACCCAAGGAAGCCTCCTGATAAAGAAAGAGGCCCATCAGATTTGTACCCGGTAATAACAACGAGAGAATCAATCTAGTGCCAGTTTCTCTGGTTTTGAAAGACTAATTGAGTTGCTGTTCCTTGTTAGGAGCTCAAGGGTTTCCACATCGGCAATTCTTACACTCTGCCTTGATTTTTACAGAGTACTGTTCTTCCATCCAAAATGAAGAATTACCTCCCTCTTTCCTTCTTGGACCTCACATGCCTTTTCCTCTAGGTTGATTCCATAATTAGCTTGCCTCCATGTCAGTCATACAAAACCTTTACTGACTTCAAGATGTTGACAATGACAATGAGATGCAGCAGGAACTTCCTAGAGCAGGGGTGTTAAACTTGATTTCATTGAGGGCTGCATCAGGGTTGCGTTTGACCTCAGGGGGATCAGGTGGGCGTGGCCAGGCTGGGCGTGGCCAGCACAATGCCACTCATGTCAGGGGCTCCTGTGGTGATCTAAGTGTTCTGCCAGCGAAAACAGGCTCTCAAGCTCTGTTTTCGGTTGCAATTGCTTCCTGCAACACTCTGCCAGTGAAAATGGAGCTTGGAAAGCTCATTTTCACTGGCAGAGGCACCATGGGCCGGTCCTTCACTGTTTCTAGGGTGGCTCCACAGGCCAGATCTAAGCACCCTGCAGGCTGGATCCAGCCCCCGGCCCTTGAATTTGACACCCCTATCCTAGATTCTCTGAAACTGCATTATAAGCTCTGCTTAGTCTGAGATCTCCTTCCTGAGGTCTCTCTTTACAAAAAGGCCAGGTTACAGCCAATTCATACTCATCCTTAACAGTTCTTCCACATCTCAAAGAGAAGCAATTATGTTTTATGATATGGGACAGATAATTTACAAAGCGACCATGGCTGTATAGTTATAATGAAAGAGACTGCAAATTTTCATCATCTTATGTTCCATATTTTTCATCGCATAAACACTTACTTTTAACAAATATTTTATTGGACAGAGATACCAGACTTCCCAAGGATCACTGAGAAAGATCCAAAAAGGATCATCTCTCATAAACCTTTGATGAAAAGTCTCATTATCATCACTGATTAAGAGAAGAGCCAACCACTGTAAACATTGTAAAAAGGCATCACTTCCATTACAAAGGGGATGAGAGGGAAAAAAAGAGTGCTATATTTAAATAAAGCTTACAGGCACATCCACGTATTTGGAAGCTGCTTTCACCTAAAACAGAAACACAGCAGACATTAAAAATTTGTTACTTTTACACTAATAAAATAATATAGGAAAACAAATTGTGGTACTTGCAGCATTGTTAGAAAATAACAAGTAACAAGTTTAATTTATATGGCAGGCACATATACACACACACACATACATATATATATCCAACATGCAATTCCCTTCTGAAGTAAGCTACCTTGTGCAAAGTTCAGAAACAAATTATGAACTGAAGAAATTAAGGCATTAGAGAGGAAAGGGGAATGCAAGTATATCTATTTACACCAACAGCATTCACTATATCACTCCAGATACAAGTAGTCCTCGGGTTACAACCACAAGTGAGCCCCAAAACGTATGTTGCTAAGTGAAACATTTTTGGTTAAGTGAGTTTTGCGCCATTTTAGGACTTAACACATTTGTTAAGTGAATCATTGCAGTTGTTAAATTAATAACATGGTCGTTAAGTGAATCTCATTTCCCCATGAACTTTGCTTGTCAGAAAGTCACAAAAAGTGATCACATGGCCCTGGGACACTGCAACTGTCATAAATGTGAGTCAGTTGTCAAGCATCCAAATGTAAATCACATGACCATGGGGATGTTGCAATGGTCAAAAGTGTGAAAAATGATTTTAAGTCACTTTTTTCAGTGCCATGGGTGCCTGCAGTGTTGAGATTTTATTGAGATGATGAAATGTGCATTGTGACATCATAATGAAAGCTCCAGCCCTCATTTATCTGACTTTTTGATGCAAATACAGCAATTGACATAATGATATGCTTCTTCTCATTTACCCTTTTTGCCCAACCTCCCTGGACATCCATGCTTTTCATTCTTCCTAACCATCCCTGTTTCTACTATTTTTATCTGCCGTTGGTTGCATTCTATCCAACCAATTTTCCCCAGTCTTCCTTTTCCTCTCTCTTCCTATTCACTCTACTTTTACTTATTTGTTCCATTACTGAATCTTCATTAACTTTCTTGATACAATCAAACTGCCTCAATGTAATTCTTTCATATGATTCACTTATTTTTATGTTCAACCCATATCCATTCATTTTACCCTACCTCTGTTCCAGATATAATTCTGAAGCATCTATTCTCACTGCATTCATCTTACTATTACTATTTCTCTTGACATAAATCAAAATTGGTCTGTATTTTCATGCTTAACTGATTCTAGCTAGCTTTGATGACATTCTTTGCATCTATCTTTTTCTCTCTAAACTATATTTTTCTAATTTTCCTAATTTTTGCAGCAACCATTCTGTTTAATGCATTCTCCCCCGAATTCTGCCATCTTTTTACTTTATTTGTCCAACACTTGTCATTTTTCAAATTTCCAATTCATGTAACTGAGTTTTCTCTGGGACACATACTCTTTTTTTATTACTTTGTTCCAAGAAGCTCCCACTTTACTTTACAGTCATTTTCCATTTACTCTGTTGGGAGATTAATCTATTTTCTAATAATATATCCATGCAAGATTCATCCTTTTTCCCTCCAGTTGTTCAACATTGTCTTCTATATCTATTTTTCTCTCAAGTCTATCTTTGACTTTACCAAAGCATGGCTTGCCAGAATCTGTCAACATCCCTTTTCCTTCCTTAATTCAAACTTCCATCAACTTAATCATGCTTTTAGATATATATATTCATACCCTCACCTGAAGAGATTTAGTCTTAATTCACATATTCAAAACAAACTAATCTTTTTCTAAGCAGATACATATCTGTCACTGTTCTCTAGAGTTTGTAAATGGCCCAATCACATTTTTTGCATTGTCTTGTTTTGTTCCCACCGATTCGATCAGGTTACATATGAGAATAATTTCTGAATCCCATTCATTCAGAAAATTGTACATTTCCCCCTAAAATTCATATGTGGTTCTTCCAGTCACCAAAGTGCTGCTTGCATTTATCGATGGATTCCTACTGTCCTACATAGCCACAACAACTTAGATAACCTGTTCATACTTTCTGCAAAACATTTTAGCCTTCTTGTTCATAATCAAACTAATATCTTCACTTCCCTGTATGTATTTATCAGCCGAACCACGTGTTCAGACAACCTTCACTACACAACAAATTAGAATCTTCTGCATTCCATGATCATCACCACCAGATGGGTCCCAAAGTTATGATCATCATCCCATGGCCATCATGAGATGGGACCCACACCCACATATATTTACCTCTGCCACTTCTCACAACTTCAGTCAATTAAGACTTTTGTTTAATGCTTTTTAGGAAGATGTAAAGGGCTATCCTAAATTACTAGCCTTAGTCATAGCTCTGCTACATGCAGCATTTTCTACTGTTGGTAGGGGCTACATAGATCAGACTGGGCACATTTTAGCCCGTGTGTCACCAGTGCAACCAAAGCCAGTTTTAGTCCACGCATATTCATTCTATTCAATGCAAGGCAGCATCTATAATCTTGAGACTTCACAAACCAATTATGGACAATAAACTATTGTCCACATCCCCTCAATCTGAAGGCATCTGTGGGTTGGACACATGCTCAGGATAGGTTGAGAAATAGATGTTAATTAAAGAAAATAAAATTATCCACAGGAAAAAAAATATAAAACGTTACATGCATTAAATATACCTTTAAAACAATCATAGGATACGGATAGGTTGGTGAACGAAAGCACACCAATTTATTACAGGGCCTTTGCAATGTTAGATGAATTGTTATTTGTTATAATGGGAACCAGAGGTCCTGAAAAAATATATATACTAGGCTTTACATTATTCCAACTAGGCTTGCAAAGAAGATGTGGAACCCTTAAAAAACATTCCAGATTGTATACAGATTTACAGTGGATTATGTTGCCTATTTCATTTGGAAAGAACACCATCACTATATCCTAAATGCAGGACTGTTGCGTTGAGTTCATCACTTACATAAATCTAAATCAACGCGACACGGCAACAAGCAACATCTCTTTCCCAGAGCTGGGATTTGTACCTGAAAGCGGGATGCTTTTGATTTACTTCCTTATCACCCACAAAATTACACCGTGAAACAGTATGTGAAAAACAGTTGTGAAAGAAACCCTACTTGTCAATACCACACTGGGATTTCTGTGAGCCGGGTGGCTTCAAAAAGGGCAGCTGTGATTGTGAAAATAGCAGCAGCAAAAGCATCTGGGTAGGGAGTGATGCTTTACTGGGGGTTTTGCACATTGGGTTCTTTTGTGCAATTCTTCCATGCCACAATTATCTGCAGTAGGGGAGCATCTGATTGTATGTGAGAATTGAACTTGGCATTAAATGTTCCCAATATCCCTGAGGTTTATGGTATCCCCCACCCACCCCAAACTAATGCACCTTTCTGAAAGCAAGGAGCAAAGCTGTCTGTGCTAACTTGTTCGAGGTTTTTTTTGTCTGACAATTCCAAAAGCCTTTCCTGCTCCTTTCCCTGTAATATAGACAACTGGGGCTATTTCTGCAGCTGGCACCCAAATGTATGTGTGTGTGTGTGTAAATTTCCATGCAATTCTGAGTGAACACAGCTAACTGAACAGCTTCCAGATGGATAGAGAGACCCTTTGCTGAGGGTACCAGAATGCATCCCATCTGCAAGGCTGTGAATTTCTGAAACAAATATGCATTTAATTAGAATACATCACTGAGCACCATCCTTGTTTGGGGTTTTAAAATACTCACCTGCTTCTAAATATTTCTAAAACTCTGGGTAAAATCGTTCTAAAGACAACACAGATGCTGCCTGGATCGTCTCACAGACCAACATCTTCAGGTGAGGATTGCGTTCTCCATCCAAGTTGAAAAAAAAAAAAAAAAGGCTTCAGCCCAAGGGTGAGCAAACTGACATCGTTTGGTGAGCAAAAATTTACACAGAACGATACGTGTGCTGCTATTGAGATTAAGCTCAGTAGTACAAGTCCATTTGGGCAAAAGCACAGACCCATGGCAAGACTTCAGTGGGTGACGGCAGGAGGAAAAAAATGCGGATAAACCTGCCGTCTTATAAAAGGTGGTTTTCAGAAAGCTCTAAGGCAGGTTGCCAATTGCCATAAGCTGCCCTTTAACCTTCAGATATTCATGGAAAGGCCATAGGCCACTCTAGATATTTGTAGTTCTCTAAGTAAGTTGGATTTGCTAAACACCTCATGATTGACTTAACAAGTGCATAAGATCATTCCCACTTCCTAAAAGATCCTGCAGTCAGGATTTCCATTCACACCGTTCAGCTGCTTTTCATTAATTAGCTAGTTAACATTTTGCCCTTTCCGCGCCACCCGATTCTTCAGCAAAAATCATCAAACAAAACTGAAAAGAGGGCTAAGAAGAGGAGACAGGGCCAAGGAGATAAAGCTGCTGAACCTGGTGAAAGTTTCTTGATCCTAAATACATATTAGATATCCTAGTAATAGAATTAGCTAAATTATATCATCAACGCATGTTGCATTAGCTATTGCAGTGGTCATAAGAATGCACTACTTACTCCTTGGTTAAAGTAAAGTCAGAACGCACCATAAATTGGTTAATAAATAACCCTATTTCATTTAAGCAAAATGAAATAAATATTGGTCTTGCTAAATAAGGATAAAAGATAAAATACAGCAATAATTCACTATGTGCTCCATATTCTCATCTCAATTGCCTCTACAAACTTTAAAACAACAACAACCAATTGACCACAATGCTTGTTTTTCTTCCATGCAAACTTTGGCTAGATGGATGGCAGTTTCCACATGCCCGGTGCTGTGTGATTTTCTTTTTCTTTTTCTTTTCTTTTGGCTAGGCAGTAGCGCTTCGGGAACGATGTGATTTATCTCCCATGAAATTTCTCAATTTATTGCAACAATTTGTGTGGTACAAAAATAAGATTGCTTGTAACCTCTCCCAAGGGTAAAATACATTCTCTGGTTTAATTAATGTAGGAAATCATTTTCCCCCCTCTTCAAACAGAAAAGGCTCTTCACATTAAATGGATCCTTGGCAGGTGTCATTACAGCTCGGTGCACTTCATTTCATAGGCAAAGATACCTATTTAAATAACTGGCTTGCTTGGTCCAAGGAACATCACTGACTGTAGAAAGCATCCTACTTCACCTATCCAACCAAATATGGAATGATGTCTCATTGTCTCATACAGAAAAAAAACCCAAGTACTTTATAATGATGTGGTTAGTGCGAATGCTATTAGGAAAACTGATGTATTAATTTTAAGATAGATTTCACAGCAAGGATTGAAAATGAAGGTATCCCACTAGGTGATAAAACGACTTGTCATAAGAGCCCCAGTGATGTGTCATTTTCTAAGAAACTGAACAATGTTTGATGAAAGAAGTTGATAGAAAGCTGCTTGTTTTGAATTTTTTTTAAAAATGTTCTAGCTACATTTCCCCCCTTATAGAATTATATATTTACCTTTACAGTACAAGACTGAATAGATAGCAGTAGCTTAATTTCTGATTATTTGCCAAGATAACTATGAGAATGATGCAAACACGTTAAGCTTTCTTTAGGAATAATATCATCAGCATATGAGATGTTTCTCAAGAACATCTTATTTGGGGGATCCATTCAATTGTTCAATTCTCAGTTTGTTAAATCATAGTTTAGTAGGTGTTAAAGACTTGTAAGACCATGTGCCTCATCCTCATCCTCATCTTCCTTCCTTTCTTTTTTTGTTCTTATTTTCTGGATAAATTTAAACAAGCTATCCATTCCAACCCAACAGGGTAAATGGTCTAATGTAAATATATTAACCAATATCTCATTCAGTGTTCAATTCTGGTTCAGGATCCTGTTTATTAACATTTACATTTTGATGTATAAAATCTGCTTGCAGTAGAGACAACACTTCTATTAATGAAGTAACTAAACTGGAATGGCTGCTTTCACAAGTGTCTTCATGTTGTAGGATGTGGTCTCATTGTTTGCAGTAAAATCTGCCAAAACTAGTGTTTTAGACTTCAAGTGTTGCATGACATCTGGAGTGAAGCTCCAGATGTCGTACATTAAAACAAAACCTGCTACTCACATGGTACAGCAGACATATTTTGCTTCAGTTAAAATGCTTTCTAAAAGTGCTGAAATATCCAGCTTGAAGGTTAAAAGAAAAGATTAGAAAGTTCATTGCAATCTTTTTTTTTTAGTACGTGGAGTAGATGTGCCTACCACAATAGCAATAGCAACAGTACTTAGACTTATATACTGCTTCACAGTGCTTTACAGCCCTCTTTAAGCTGTTTACAGAGCCAGCATATTGCCTCCAACAATTTGGGTCCTCTTTTTACCCACCTCGGAAGGATGGAAGGCTGAGTCAACCTTAAGCCTGGTGTGATTTGAACTGCCAAATTGCAGGCAGCCAGCAATCAGCTAAAGTAGCCTGCAGTACTGCACTCTAACCACTGCGCCACCGTGGCTCATAATAAAGTAAAAGCTGAAAATCTTATGCTACTGACATTGCATACATTTTCTATGACTTTCATATTAGACTAATTAGTATACTGGAGATGGCTTGGTGTTCTATGAGAAGGGCAATTGCTATTACTGTTTCTACTATTACTATTGTGTTTTTTCTACCAATTAAACAAAAGATGCAACATATACAGGCTAACCAACATAATTAATTAACTATCACAGATATACTTCATAAGGAAGACTCAGTCCCTATACCTTTTGCTGCCAAGAGACAATCTACATGATGTAATGGTTTTTATATATAAATTGGGTAGGATCCATAATCTCAAACAAGAATGTTTGAGTGTCCAAAGCTACTGGTGATTCTGGAGCAACCACTACTTGCAATATCTCTCTAGAACAGGGGTATCAAACTTGATTTCATTGAAGGCTGCATCAGGGTTGTGTTTGACCAGGGTGGGCATGGCCATCTCAACATCACTTGTGTCAGGATTGCCTGTGGAGGCCTGAGTGTTCTGCCAGCGAAAATGGGATCCCAAACTCCATTTTCAGCTGCGATGACCTCCTGTAATCCTCTGCCAATGATGGCAGAGGCACCACAGGCCGGTCCTTCACTGTTTCTAGGGTGGCCCTATGGGCCATGTTTAAGCACCCCATGGGCCAGATCTGGCTTTCGAGCCTTGTGTTTGACACCCTTGCTCTAAAAGTAGAAATTACAATTGATTCTGCAAACAATCTCTTATTTCTTATCTCCAGCTCATCAATATGTCTCCATATATTATCATCTATCTATGATACAAGAGAGAAGACCAGTTCTTTTTTGATCAGTTTGGTTCTTCTTTATAGTCTTTTGCCAGTGCAATAGAAAAGTGTCATCTTTCAGCCTGAGAGTATTGCTGAACTTGCCGCTTGACAAACTTGCTTGTTTTGTCTTGAATGCTTCTTTTGTGTGTTGTTGGATACACTGTGTTGCAATAGAAAGAATAAGAAGTCTGAAAACCTTTGATTCAATACAACATTTTCTCCAGACTTCTGTTGCAAAGCAGTCTTGAAAATCTGGACAACTTTTGGGTCAGTTGTTTATAGCTGGCTGATGCACTGCTGATGTTGGATTTCATTCCTTTTCAGAAGTATTTGAATTTCTCAGTTGCACATTATTGTGCAAATTATATTGTCATCAATTGTTCTGGAACTGCTGTTCTCACAGACATATATTGCAATGGATCTGTGGGTGTTGTTGATGATATTAGAAATATCTTTGGCTATTCTGAACATGCATCCACAATGAAGAAAATTGTACCCTTAAACGGTCCTACAAAATGTATATGAAACATACCTCACTCAGGAGAAGTGTATTTTCTGCTGCTTGCTTTATGGGATCCTCCAGAAAAAATCAACTCCACAAGAATTACAACATCTACAGGCAATCCCAGAATGCTCACAGCCACCCTTGGCCACTCAGTAATCACAATAACCTGATCTACTACCATGACTATTCATTAGCATTTATATACTATTTCAGGGAGGAAAGATGAGGTATGTTCCTGTAAGAGTCATTTCAACATTGATTGCTTTGATCCAGGAAAAAAAAAATAACACAAATATGTTTGCTTCTACTTGGAAACCACTTCTGGACTTTGTGCTTGAGGCACAAAAAAAAAATGAAAATTTGATTTTGGGTTTTACCGATTAGATAGATTTGTTGTTCTAGAAACGACTAGTTTAAATTAATATGTAAAAGTAAAAAGTTTTGGTTTGATGCACCAAAGGGAGTCGGGAGTCAATATCCTGTTTTACTGCATCAAAGGGAGTCGGGAGTCAATGCCTTTTCTTTCTCCCACCCCCTCTTTTCCCCTTTCCTTTTCCTTTCCCCATTTTCCCCACTATTTGCTTTTGTAGTATTTGATGTTATATGATCATAAACTAAAAAAGATAAAATTGCTAAAATAAAAAAGCCAGTCTTAAAATGTTGGTAATAATTATGTTATTTCCATTCTTAAGATGTGGGATGGAACTGCTTCTAAAATTTCAGTGATTTTCAGCAACTAGGATATCAAGAACTTGCATCTGACAGCTCCCAACTTCTAAAGGCACATCTGCCAACAGTGTTTTAAGTTCCTGGTTTGGCATTGCATTTCGGCTTAAAAGAAATCCTCCATAATGATTGGATGTAGAAATTTAAGGTCAGGCTGTGCAACTCACACTAATTGGTATTTGCTGTGTTGATCAGCAAAGGCCAAAGCAACCTAGGTGTTTGGATTATCTCCCTGAATTAAGAACTAGTTTGATGTTCTCCAAATTCCATTGACCTATCTGCAGCATGCTGGGTCATCCATTTGTCACCATTCAGAAAATACTGTGTGATACCAGAGAGGGAGAAACTGGATCCAGAGAAAATAGGTTGGTAGAGGTGATGCTGTTAATTGCAAACCTTCAAAAGGAGCACTTCTATATCCCGTGCTGCTAGTCTCAAAGAAAAAGCAAGCTTAACCAACCAATGCATTATTTTCTAACTCAGATTGAAATTGGACATTGAAATTGGAGAAATGAAATTGCTGGCTGATGTTCATTAGGTTTTCTTTCGGTGTTGCATTCCTTAACATGCAAAAGTCACAAAAAAGTCATCTTGGTGACTTTTCAATAGGTAATGTCTCTAATTTTAAGTGGTAATATTTTTTCCTTCAGCTGCATTTTTATTGCTTTTAATTCTGTGGAAATGTCTACTAATTCTTATATAAATAAACAATTATTTGAGGGGCTGCCATGCAGAGAGATATGGGGGCCAAGCTATTTTCCAAATCACCTGAAGGCCAGACAAGGAATAATGCGTGAAAACTGAACAAGGACAGATTCAACCTAAAAATAAGGAGAAATTTTCTGAAAGTGAGAACAATCAACCAATGGAACAGCTTTGCCTTCAGAAGTTATGGGAGCTTCATGACTGGAAGCTTTCAAGAAGAGACTGGACAGCCACCTGTCAGAAATGGTGTAGGGTCTGCTTGGGCAGAGGGTTGGACTAGATGACCTATAAGGTCCCTCCCAACTCTGTTCATCTGTAAATGTAGTTTTAGGATTATGTGAAATGCAGCAATGGGAGCTTCCAGTGACAGTAGTAAAGTATCTATTCTTGTTCTGATGTTGAAGGCAACTGGGCTGAAAAAAACTTTTTGGATGAGAAGCAAATCATCTTCAAAGAAAAACAGGAAAGTATGACCTGGGTGACTGAGAATCTTTAGACATTCTGATGCCTTCATAGACATTCTATTTTTATTTCTTTGTGCAAAAGAACAGAACAGAGGAACCAGAAGCTGAGAATGGGCATGCAAGCTGTACCTCTTAGCTTGAATGGGCATGCAAGCTGTACCTCTTAGCTTGAAAATTTTTTTCCTGGGACTTCCGAATTAAATGATTCAATAGCCGTTTTGTTTTCTTAATCAAACATAGCTGACATGCAGAGAAGGAAATAGCAGCAGATGCTCTTCCTAAGACCACTTGGATTAGTTTCAAAAATTAAGTTGCAATTTTCCCTTGCTGGGGGCAGAAGTTCTAAGATAATGGCTGGATTAATTTGAAATAAGTTTGAATGAGTGTATGTGGCTCTATTTTTTTCTGTGCAAAATTCTTTATGATAGTATGCACTGCAGCAATGAAGAAATGTTGATTTTGCCAGATTTAATGGAGTGTTATTTTTCATCTTGACTGCTTCTTTTAGCTGTATTTTAAAGCGGTTTAAAATGTATCTTGAAAGGCAGTTAATAAAGACTCCAACATTAATTACTATATAATGTAAGGTAAAATAAAGACTCTGTTACATCTTTCCCAACCTTGTGGCTTTTAGTTATGCTGGAACAACTTTATAAATCCTTCCTTCCTTCCTTCTTTCCTTCCCTCCCTCCCTCCCTCCTTCCTTCCTTCCTTCCTTCCTTCCTTCCTTCCTTCCTTCCTTCTTTCCTTCCTTCCTTCCTTCCTTCCTTCCTTCCTTCCTTCCTCCCTCCCTCCCTCCCTCCCTCCTTCCCTCCCTTCCTCCTGGAGACATGCAGACACACAATATCCTTGACTTGCAACCATTTGCTTAGTGACTGTTCAAAGTGACTAGAAACTGAACAAGGAGAGGTTTAACCTGTAAATAAGGAGAAACTTTCTGACAGTGAGAACAATCAACCAATGGAACAGCTTGCCCTCTGAAGTTGTGGGAGCGCCATCACTGGAGGCTTTCAAGAAGAGATTGAATTGCCATTTGTCAGAAATGGTGTAGGGTCTCTGGCTTGGTGGGGTTGGACTAGATGACCTACAAGGTCTCTTCCAACTCTGAATATCTGTAATCTGTAATCTATTACTACAGCACTGAGAAAAGTGACTTATGACCAGTTTTCACACATATGACCACTGCAGCATCCCATGGTCACATGATCAGGATTTGGGCTCCTGGCAACTGACATGTATTTATGATGGTTGCAGTGTCCTGGGATCATGTGATCACCATTTGTAACCTTCTTAGTTGGCTTCAAACACTGGGGGAAGCCAGGTTCATTTCATGACTGCATGATTCCCTTAATAGTTTGCTTAACAACTATGGCAAAAAGGTTGTAAAATGAGGTGCAACTCACTTAACAACTGCCTCACTTAGCAATGGAAATTTTGGGCTCAGCTGAGGTGGTATGCCATGGACTACCTGTACACCATCCAACTATATCTAATGCACCACATAAAACCCCATTCATAGCTCTTAAATTCATGGTTGTTTGGCTCTTTCCCTCATGACTTTCAAACAATTCTTCTGGCTTTCTGTTTTCTTTCTCATCCTGGATCCCCTACGATCCAATTTTTTAACTTTTCCAAGTCACACAAGAGCCATGGTAGTGCAGTGGTTAGAATGCAGTATGGCAGGCTAATTCTGCTGATTACCAGCAGTTCGATTCTGAGTGGCTCAAGGTTGACTCAGCCCTCCATCCTTCCGAGGTGGGTAAAATGAGGACCGAAATTGTTGGAGGCAATAGGCTAACTCTGTAAACTGCTTAGACAGGGTTATAAAGCACTCTGAAGTGATATATTAGTCTAAAGTGCTATTGCTATTGCTATATGTACTCCAAATATTTTTCTTTTGCCAAATATAACCCCCTCCTCTTTATCATGCAGCATTAATAATTAGGGCAGAGTCTGCCATGAGGCACCCATTTCAGGCAGTAGCTGTTGGAGATCAACAATGGCTACTATTCCAATTTCACCTAAGCTCCCTAAGTGTTCTCCTCTGTTGCAAAAATGTACAACTCTTCCTTTAGTGACTGAAAAAAGTGACTTATGACCGCTTATTCAAGTGGTTTATTCACAAAAAAGTGACTTATTTCACACTTATGACTTTGTAGCATTCCCATGACCAAAACTTGAATATTGGGCAACTGGTTCATATTTATGTTACAGCGTCTCTTGGTTGCGTGATCCCCTTTTGCAACCTTCTGAGAAGCTAAGTCAATGGGGAAGCCAGATTCACTTAATAATTGTGTCACTAGCTTACGAACTTCAGTAATTCACTTAACAACCAGGGAAAGAAAGGTTGTAAAATGGGGCAGAACTCATTTAACAACTGCCTCGCTTACCAATAAGACATTTTGGGCTCCATTGTAGCCGTTAAGTCGAGGACTGCCTGTATTTAGGTCCCTATATAGTCCCAGACAGGTCAGGAAATAACAAGGAAAGATTTTCAGGATGCTCCAAGTTATTCCAACTCTTTAAGTGGCAGCAAAACAACTTACAGTAAATGAGAGGAAAGAAGAAAACAAGGTCCCTTCATCGTATCTTGATAGCTTGGCCAGCACACCTTCCAGGATAGTGACAAACTGAAGAAAATTTCAAGCAGAGAAAACAGAAATAAATCCCAAATAAGAAGGGTTCTGTCTCATGCCGCACACATGCTTGCAAATACATACACACACACACACACACACACACACACACACACGTGACAAGAAGCTCTTCATCAAAGCATGACAGCTGAGGAAGTCAGCGGACTGTTGGTATAAATGGGATTTTATAACTCTATCCTCAGTCTTCTAAATAGGACAAGTGCTCAAATGGATGTTAACTGATACACTTGGATTTTTTTTAAAAAAAACTCATTCTGTAATTAATAGAGTAATCGATTTCAAAAGAGAAGCCAAAAGATGTCCTTATTAAAGGAACTTATTCATTATTCTGGCCTTCTGGCATTTAATGCCATTATTACTTAAGATTATTTAATTGACCTTCAATAATAGTTTCATATAATGGAATGACTTTATAAAATGAACAAAGGACAGTCATCCCCTGATTTTTTTGGCATCAGTTCAAGTGTACATAGATTAACTATTACTACAAACAGACTTTGAAGAGGACAACATGGTAATAACTTCTTGTTTATTTAGATTTATACTTATAAACAAAGTAAATAACATTTTTAAACTTTAAAACAAAACATTGATGTAAATAAATAGGCTTGTCATGACTGATTATTATACCTGCAAGTATAATTTTTTTTGCAAGCAATGGTTTTTCCCAGTAATAATTCCTGATTGGAATTAGAATTAGTATATGAGGGGTCTTTGCTACTCTCTGAGCTTGGTTGTTTCCTTACAGACATTTCATTATCCAAACTACTGTAGGTAATGCCATCAGCGAAACGCTAGTTTGGGTAATGAAATGTCTGCAGGAAAACAACCAAACTCTGAGAATATCAAGGACCCCACAGTTCAATCCTGAGCTACAAATATTTTCCTTTATCAGTAGTATTAGTATATTCCATTGCTGATATAACACCTACCTTCTTCTTTACAGATGGTTGTAGTAGCCTTATATATGTTGATTTCCTAGAACCTCTTTACCTTTCTCCCCCAAATGATTTCCATTAAGTGCAGCCACAATGGCAGAATTTATAAATTTGTATGGCAAATGTCTAGGTCTGAATTAGGGAGATGTTCATCAAGCATTCCTCTTTGATGGCTTTAATACATGTATTAAAGATTCACAAGGAGTATAAAGAATGCTTTTTTTTAGAATGTCTTAGCATTTACACCAGGCCCATTTCCTATTGTGACAAGATGAAATTTCTGACAGAATTACCAAGTACTTGGGGATGAATAAGTAAGAGGAACAAAAATTATACATATATGACAAAATGGTCCAAGCCAATAAAATATACATACACTACAATGCACTAGAATATATGCTCTTAACCCATTAAATAAAAAGATACACTAAATCTTACAAATCATAAATAATATTTTGAAGGGCACTAATAGTGGATCTTGAGAACATGGATGTGATGCCCAAAGAGGTGAAATCTACAAATTTTCAAATTTATTTATTTAACATTTCAATTTATATACCTTCCCAGTTCAAATATAGGATTCTCTATGGCTTGCAATTTCTATTAATTTTTCTGACTGATTGAATCAGTCTAAGTGGCTCTATAATTAACAAATGTCTTCTTATGGGAAGGGATTTGTTTCCATCTTAAAGGAAGTGGTAAGAAAAGCAAACTTTCTTAAGCAAATTCTTTTGCTAAAGTTTTTTGAAAAGGCACCTGACAACTACAGAATGGAAGTTTAAAAATACTGAAAGTAAAAGTGAATAAAGTCAGCAACACTGCCTCAAAAACCATAATATTTAGGTGAGTGGAGAAATCTCAAATAAAACTTCTTCCAGAATTGTAAAATGTTTACAATCATGAGACATTCAATCTATCAAGACTAAGTAGTGTTAGATTCATTTCATGACAAACAACAAATCACCTAATTGTCTTAATGTGTCACATTTGTATGGGAATGTATGTATTCCCTTTAAAAGATAATATTAACCACAATTCCCTTCATTTGAGGTTGAATGTTACCTTTGCTACAAGGAGTGTGATCATTTCTTTGACGGTTTCTTCAATTAGTTCATCTATTTTTGAATGGTACTGGTGCTATGGATGGAAGAAGAATGGAAGTAAAATATTATTAGTGTAAATCAATTGCAATACACACAGTTATTTACTTTTATTGTAGATATTGACTATGGTACTTGAATGTTGTGTTCTAATGTAGTGGCCAGTAATGAATAAACATATACACAATACCTTTGACTAAGGAGCCTCTGACAGGAATTTGTGAATGTTGGTCAAATCCTAATTTTGACTCCATGCATGCAGCTGAGCCAACATTAAGGAGAATCAAATGCATGCAGGATAAATGTCTAGCATCTCTTTGCTATACATAAATCATGAAAATAAGGGAGCGCCAGCGGTAAAAAGAGCATATTACATCTGCTGTTTACAGTTTATGTTTAAGATGCTCATTCTGTAGGTCTGAAAGAACAACTTGAAATACAGCTCAACACTGGCTAGCACAACGGCAGCTGTTTTGGGGTGCAGAGCTAAGCTGTTGTCAGTCAGAGGAAACCTATAGATGAGTGACATTGAAGCAGAGAAGCTTCGGTATGTAGAGCCATCGAGTATGAATGATTGGAAGCAAAATTTAGAATCTATCGTTTGGAAAAGGAATTAGATAGGTACGTAGCGTTCCAATTCATGTGCGAATTGGGGCCTTTATGATCAAGTGTAACAATGATTGAAACATGGGTGTTCTGAGTCATGCAAAGGATGGCAAGTGCAGTACTGGGACCCCTCCAGTTAGGTCATGCTGGGGCCTTTGGTCAATGCCAACTCAGAGAAAAGATTGACACCAACAAAACATCCACATCACTTTCTACACAGAGTTCCTCCCCCCACTCAGTTCCTCCCCCCAAATACTGACCAGATCAAACTTACTTTGTTCTGAGTTGTTTTTCAAGGAAGATAAGAACATTTTCAGCTAATTTGTAATAAACACACTTCCTTTTTCTCAAAAAAATAATGTCTTTGGGTGACTAAACAAACACTATTCTTTTGTTTTGCCAAGAACAGACAAAATATTTAATATACGACAATTTTCTTCCACATCGCCTCTCCCCCACATTAAATAAAACATTGAAAGTGCCGATCTTAGTCACTGTATTTATTGCCACTTGTTTGTGCTAATGTTGTTTTAAAATGTTAATATACAAGCAAAAAGAAATCTAAAATACAAAAAAAAAAAAGAATCCAACCAAACAAAAAAAGCATTGGAATAAACAGATCTGAGGTAAATACTGAATTGCGCTTTAGGGAACAAAGGAGTGTGAGGGGCAATTAGATGTGTCAGACCTTGGTCCCTTAGAATTGACTAAAGTTCTTTTGCTAGTTTGAGCTGCTCAGTGTTTGCTTTTTTTTTTTTTTTCCAATGGAACAATCACATTCTACAACAGGAACTTGGAAGAAAAGAAAACAAAATGTAAGGACACACTTACCCACTCTTTAGCAAACTTTCAGATGATTGGGGACAGAAATAAAGAGGAAGGTGCAGAAGACAGGAAAAAGAACATATGAAGGTAAACAATAAATAAAAACAAAACCTTCAAAAGAAAGGGACCGTATAAACAAGGGGCTATGAAAATGCAGCAGCATGCACAGAAACAATAAGCAACAGGAAATGAAATTATGAATAAATTCCCTTTTTCCTGAAATACCAGAGAGATTGCTACTGGAGAGAATCGCGCAGAAATTCAAAAAGGGTTTTTGAAAAGGGAACAGGACACATACATACATCCTAGTGAGACAGAGAAATATCATTTTGTTACAATTGAAAACAACAACAAAAAAAGACCATATGAACAGTTCAGTGGTGTGGCAGCTGTTTGTTTGGGTTTTTTTGAGTTTCAATGGGCAGTTTTATTAAGCTCTCTCGCTCACTGGATTTTACAATGAATCTTGGAAAGAGAGATGCTCCCAAAATGAAAGGAGCTTTCCTGACTCACTTGGTACTTCAGAATCAAATTGGTTCTTGGCTGTTCTAGTTACCAGCTGTAATTAACATTTAAGTCACCATCATAATGTAATCTTACACCAATTGAATTCACTCAATTGTTAGATTAATGGTTTAGTTGTTTTAAGGGATTTGGTAGCTTATCTGAACCATAATCTCCAGATCTGAGATATGGCTAAAGGAAAGATAAACTTTCTGTTCAAATGGGACGTGGAACACTCAATGCCATCCTTTCACTGATGGCCCCTTCAAGCTTTGCAGAACCACACAATTGGGATGAAAAAGAGGGCAGATGTGTAAAACGTCCAAGGCTACCTTTTGGGCTGTATCTATACTGGGGCTGTCCATCCTTGGCAACATTAAGACTTGTGGAACCTTGGCAACTCCCAGAATTCTAGGAGCTGGCTAGCTGCAGAATCCTGGGAGTTGAAGTCCACAGGCCTTAAAGTTGCCAAGGTTGGTCATCCTCATCTACACATCCAACAGAATCAGATGGTAGAGATCCAAAGTAGTAGAGCAGACAATGCCACCTTATTCTGTAAGTGGTTTTTTACATGCCTGCCTAATGAAATAAAAGAAAAACCTACAGGCAGAGGACCAATTGAGTTGATCAAGAGCCTTTGCTCAATGACAGAGCACAGACATTTGATGCAAGAGCTCCCAAAGGTTTTATCCTTTGAATTTCCAGTTAAAGGAGAACTGGAAACACTGGGAAGATCCCTGCCAGACAGAAATGAGCGGAAAGAAATGCTCCATGCCTGAATTCCTCTCAGTTGCCACCAAAACAAAATAGCAAATGCCATGACAAACAACATGGCTGGGAAAAGGCACTTCCCTATCTGTCTTTACTCCCAACCGGGTGAAGCAAAGATCTCTTTTACTGACAGGTTAAAGCTGTAGAGCTCATTCTACCATTGTAGGACTCTACCACCCCATTCAGTTGGTTGTGTACATTTGGACTAAACTGCAGAAGGGTGTTTTAGAGGCATAAGGGTACGGAAGTGTGTGTAGAAATGGGCAGAGAGAAGCAAGTCAGCATCATTTCAAGTGTGCATGGGCTTGCATGCACCAATAATGGCACAGAAGTGCTGGAGAGGTTAGGGAAGACACAGTGCTTGCAACTTGCAGCAAGTTTGGGGAAATCAACAAAAGATGCAAAGAAAAGCAGCAGCATTTTGAAATCCCATCTAGTGCTTGCTTCTGCCTCCCTTCCTCATATCAAGGGCCTAAAGACAGAGACTTGGGGATTGTCTCCATCCGTTCTTTGAAGAAAGCTGCTAGGTTGGTCCAAATTATCTGGGACCCACCGACGGATCTCCTTTGGCACAAAAGCGTGAGGACAGTCAGGAAGCAGCCCTGCCAGAAAGGTACTTTCCAAATTGGTACTCGGAATAGAAGCCCATATACATCCTCCCTGGACCCCATCATCTAAACAGGTTATTTCACGTGCAAACTCCCCCCTCCCCCCACCTCCTTTCTCCAGCAGCCACAGCCACTTTTTGCAGATATTTCCTCTGGAAGGTGGGATGCAGGCAGTGCTGCTGAGAAGTCACATGCCGTATCATGAAGAACGTGCTCAACGGAACCATTGCTGAGGCCCACAAAGCCATCGATGCGTTCTGCTGAATGGAACCCTTTGAGAGGCCGAGATGTATTGCCCACTAAGCATAGAATGAAGCTTGCAACTGGACACCATGCACACCAGGGGATCTAAGTTGGTCAGGTCACCATTTAGAAAGCACACAAAAGCAAAACTGTCTTTTTTGGGTGGGTGGGGGGTACAATACTGTATGCACCCAAATCTGGCACAGTCTGCCCTTAATGCATGCGTGGAAACAGGCTCCTTTTACATGCATGGTAAGCTGAGCAGAAAGACACCAAAGAACGCGCCAATTGGACGTTTCCAAAAATGCATCAATGCTTTTGAAAATGCAGTCCATGAGAAATGGTGGCAAAGCATGGAATTTAAAAGAAAATATTCTCTCAACTGGCTTCTAGCCCCTCCCCATCAAGTTTTGCACATAAGTCCAAAGACATGCTTAATTTGCCACATTATCATATTGTTTTAATCAAGAACTTTTGTTTGTTGGAGATGAGGAAGGGTGACAACTCTCGTGCTAGTGTTCATTTTCGTTGGATAAATTATGAGTTTTAACTAAAACGATGGCTAGGTGTGTGCAAAATAATACAGTGTGAAATGTATTGACAAATATATTTTCAATTAAAACCTTGTTTACAACGCAAATAAGAATGGCAGCAGGCACAGCAGCATTAGAATGGAGCCAGAAAAGTTGAAGATTTGATCCTCAAAGTTCCTCACCATGGCAAGTACTATTGATACAAACAGAACTTATGCTGGTGGGGTTGAACAGGAAGATTAAATCTTTAGAGAGAGAAATAACTCTGATCTTTGGGAAGCAAAGCAAGCACTACACTTTTTCCCCAAATATTTCTTCTGAATTCATTGAGAAAATGGGCCCACAAGTCCATGTTCATTGAACTTCAATCTTACTCCAGGCGTAACCTTTGCTCATCAGATTTTATCGTATTGTAGTTAAGATTACTATCTTCCATATGTTTCTTTACACTCACTTCAAAATCAACATTTAAATCAGTGCTGAGCTCTTTTGGTTTATGGGATTGTTGCATAAAAATATTGGGATTTGGGCTAATCTGATAGCAAAGGATATCTTAAAGAACTTTGACATCTTATTCCCTATCTAGTTTTGTCACAGTTCAATGTGGATGATAGGGATTGATGTATGGTGTGGATGTGGATTTGTAAACGGAAGATTTTGCTGTTGGCAGACATTGAAAAGGTGAATATCTGATGGTTGCTTTTTAGGTTCCCATTGCACAAATGTTCTATGGCTGTTCAAACATTTGCCTCAACTGTCCCTGCAACTAAGCACCTACTTAACTTAACTAAGTAGATGCTATCATCATATTGAGCACATAACAAATGAGCTTCTTCACATGGGTTGGAGGGGTGGTCTGCAAAATTGTCATTCCTATATATTGTGACTATTCTGGCTGGGCTTTAATGGGAACTGGGAAATGTCACAAGAAAAGGAGAAAGCTTTGGCAAGGTAGATGGACTCTAAATTACATATGCTGAACTAACTTGGTTGTCAACAAATCCATAGATTGGTTGGAATTCAGAGTGGGGAACTCAGACACGTTAAGAACATGACTGGCTCTTGTGCACTTTTTTGTTTGTTTATTGAAAACAGCGAAGGACGAAATAAGGAAACTATCTCATTTGACTGAAGGTAAAAGTAAAGGTTCCCCTCGCACATACGTGCTGGTCATTTCTGGCTCTAGGGGGTGGTGCTCATCTCCATTACAAAGCCAGAGAGTCAGCACTGTCTGAAGACATCTCTGTGGTCATGTGGCCGGCATGACTAAATGCCGAAGGCGCATGGAACACTGTTACCTTCCCACCAAAGATGGTCCCTATTTTTCTACTTGCATTTTTTACATGCTTTCAAACTGCTAGGTTGGCAGAAGCTGGGACAAGTAACGGGAGCTCACTCCATTATGCGGTGCTAGGGATTCGAACTGCCGAACTGCCGACCTTTCAGATCGAGAAGCTCAGTGTCTTAGCCACTGAACCACCGCGTCCCTCTTGATGACAAGGAGTTAAATGATCTGGATTCCTTCTTGTCTTAATCTGAAAGCGTGCTATTTTAGAAGACTCCACCAATGAAAAGGACAACCATTTAAAGCCATATCTATTTTGACTCTTAGATGATTTGTCCAGCTCCATGTGGTCTATCTGTCACTCCCAACTTGGCATCCTTCAGATGTATTGTGACAACTTCCAAACTGTGCAAGTCCCAACACATCTAGGAACTGTGGATTAGGGAAGGTTACTCTGGCCTTAAAATAACTCCTTCAGAATCTTTCTATCACATGCTATCTGATCTCTGTCTCTAGATGGAACAGGGATTGAATTTGGGATCTCTGAATGGCAAGCATCTGCTCCACCCTTAAGCTATAGATAAGCTCTAAGCTTCCTAAGTCTGGATGAGAGTATTTTAATTAGAATAAGAACATCCTTTCCCATGAGTGATTTTCAAAGATATATTAATGGCAACCCTGCAGCAGAGAGTTATATAACATGCTTGTCTCTGTGGAATCAAAGTCTCCAGTTGAAAATATGGAACAAGTAGTTCAGGATGGGTGGGGAGCCTAAGATTTGTGCAAAGAATTGATAAAAGCTAATGCTACCTTCTTCTGTGTTCTGTCTAAGAGCACCCACACAAGAAGCAACATAAGATGGGAGAAAGTCAACAAGGATAGCCAGAGGGCAGCCCATTCCCCTGCCATTCCTACATTGCTATTTTACTCTAGATATTTGGAAGTGAACTGTTGAGTTCACTCTGAACTATGTTTCCTCTAGCTGCATCTTGCATTGTCATCTGTGGGGACCTTGGTTGTTTTCTTGCAGACGTTTCATTACCCCAAGTAGATAATACCACCAGTGCTGACTAGCATTGGGTAGTACTGATGACGTTACCTAGTTTGGGTAATGAAACGTCTGCAAGAAAACAACCAAGCTCAGAGCTACAAGTATTCTCCTTTACTGATGCTACCACCTGCTTCAGAATTAGTGACCTCATATGCTGATGTTTCTGCTCATTTTCCCATTGTCCAGGTCATCTCAAACAGCCAAGTATTAATGATACTAAGCCATCAATAGTATTGATTTCTTGGAATACTTTCTCTTTCTGGCGTTCAAAAGATTCCTTCTACTATAACCTTCAGATTTGCTTCTTCATTCATTTACATTTCTCTCTGTGAATTCTGTTCCCTGCCCCCCTGCTTTTATACTTACTCCTTCTAATGTTTTTGTAATGTTTTCATCTTGACATTTTCTTTATTTAGGGTATAGTACAAAAAAACCAAACAAATAAATAAATATGGAAAATTGGACTCAGAGGTTACACTGTACCATGATGGGCGCTTACATTAGCTAAAGCTAAAATGCTTTGCAGGGGTGGCTTGCTATTTCAAATTATCCCAAACTATTGGAAACTTTAGCCTTATTTCTTGATAGATGAAGTTCCCTAACCAGATTCCATCTGATTTGAGTAACTGTATGTGAGAGGCACTATAGAACTGCTAACAGATTGTGTATATATGCTGCATTTTCACCAGTGACCAAAGCTGACCTTGGAAATGAAACAAAACATACCAGATCAAACTCAACATGTTTTATACATACATTTCTGCCTGTCCATACATTAAAAATTCAGAGGAAAAATATTTAAGGGGTAAATTATGTCTGCCAAATGTCTGAACAGCTGCCTTTAAATATAAGGACACAGGAGAATATGGACATATGTGTTTAGCATAATATTTTCCCTAAAATATATTTAATTATTCTATTTCTGATCATACAAAAAAAAAGCTGCAACAAAGTTTATGGGATCATTATGGTGGAAAAGCCTTACGGTGTAGTATTTGTATTTTTCTCCACTTAAAGAAAGTGTAAATATTTCAGAAACGAAGCGACCGTATAAAAAGAAACTCTTTCTGCCTTGAAATTGTTCTGGACTAGTGTGGAAGTAGGGAAATTTTTGTTTAAGCTCATTAATCAAATTTCTTTGTTTGACCAGCCAATTCCATTACCTGCTGAGAAGAGAAACTATTGCAAATTGATTGTTGCCATGCAGGGTAAAAATTTGGATTAGCTGTATGATGAATAAAGAGGGGAGACGTTTATTAAAAAGTAGAAATGAAAATTGTGAGAATCCCCTGAGGATTCCCACTGAAAAGAGTCTGGGGCAGGGGTGGGATTCTCACGGTTCGGACTAGTTCAGGCGAACTGCTTGTTCCGGCCGATCAGCTGGCTCTGAACCAGCTTGCTTTGATGAGCACGTGGGGCCCTCTCGCCTCTTCCCTGTGTTTATGTTTTTTTTGTTACAGCACAGCTGATTCGTGCAGCAGAGCCGTTGGCCGTGCCTCAGCTGTTTTATTCACAGGGGCTGAAGTTGAAGGTAAATATTGGAGCTTCTTTAAATGTGGAGCATGTGTGCAAAGTGCACATGCAAAGTGTGCGCTCGCCGAACTGGTTGTTATACCAGTTGAACCACACTCCTGGGCTGGGGTATTTAGGTGATCCTGGGATTGATAGCGTCAATCCTTATATCGGGAACTAACAAAACTTTCCCACTGCACCTAACATAGGCAACAAGACAGCAAGAGGTTAAAATGCAGGAAAAATAAGCATATTTCTTTCTCTCGAATTAAAGACATACATGGACCTTGTATGATAGCTACAATCCTCTGTTGCCCTTCTTATTTTTTTGAGGAAGGAGATAGGAAGAAAATCTAGTATAATTGTCAGGAGTTACACACAACTGTTCTTTTAAGTGTGAATTTTTCATCTTTAAATGGAACAGGGGGGAAAGAAACCAAAGAGGAAAGGGGCATGAGTAACTGAAATGAATAAAAGAGCAAACAAAAGAGAGAATAAAAAACAGAAACATATATGAGACAGGAACATATGCACTGATAATTCATGTCTGATCCATGGCTCTGTTAGATTTTGCTACTTGTTTAAAATATTTAACTACAGCAAATGCTACTTTATACAATCACTGTGGGATCTCTTGCATATGTTCTCTAAGAAGCAGACGTGGATGCACTAAAGTGTACAAAGGTTGATTCTTTGCACAATTCAATTGATTGTTATCAATTTATTTCCATGATGGTTGTAGCTCTGCAAATATAATATGAGTAACAAATCATATTAGAGATTTGGGTAGGGCAAAGTAAGCTGATGTGGCTTTTGCCTATGTTGTACCTGGTGAGAAATAAATCTGACAGCTAGTTAAAATTAAAGGCTACAGTATAAAATTGCTATGAGTCAAGCCTACTTTTAGTCCTGGAATAAGGATGATGCTATATGGATAGTGCTGAGCTTTAGTTAATAGGTTTTCTCACTGATGGGAATTATGAGATACAAACCAGGTGTACTGAAAAACAGATACCGAATGTTTAAAGAGAAAACACTTTAAAAAGAAACTTTGTTAACAGAAAATCAAATAGTTATGGACAACCCAAACTCTTTTTTCCCCCTGGGGGATCATATTCTCCAAGGCTTGTTTTGTAGCTTTCCACACATGTGTTTTTGCTAATCCAAAAAGGCAACTGGACTTCATTTTTTCTTGAAGATGTTTCACTTCTCATCCAAGCTGAAAAAGCTTCTTGGGTTGAGAAGTGAAACGTCTTCAAGAAAAAACAAAGTCCAGTTACCTTTTGAAAAAGCACTTTGGGGACAGCCATGACTGAGGATGACTGAGAATCTCTATAGGCTATTTTGCTAAACTTTTAAAACCTGTTTTACTACTTTCTGAAGCTATAGTATAAATACTGCAGTAATAACAGGCACTGGGTGAAGAGACGCAACATTGAGAGGGAGATGGAAGGAAAGTGGTGGTTCTTTATGGTTCTAAATAATCAAAGAAACAAATATTACTGAAGCATTTTTCATGTTCCTCCCAACTTACAGGGAATGGAGTGAAGATGACATGTGCATGTTGGATGACAGTTTGTGATAGTGGTTTTTAGCATGAGGGGTTGGTGTGAGTTGTGTGAATGGTGTATATGAACAACTATGAGAATGTAGTCCATGTGTGATGTGAATGGTGTATTTTTTTTTATTACCTGCCATAATTGAATAGTCCTCATGGACTATCAACATAGATGGGTATGTGTGTGTGTAAAATGTGTGTATATGTAGGCTTCCTATTCTCTGAGCTTTTCAGCTCAGAATATTCTCTGTGTTGCCCACTTTCCTCCTTAGCTTGCAGTAAATTATACAAAAGTCTAGCATGTGTTTGGTGAAAGATTTCACAAAAAAGATTTTTTTTAAACTATAGTGATTGGAACCTTATCATGCCAAATGTTTAAAAGAGTTTCTGTAGGGCTCACTTCTTTAACTCTGCCCTCTTCTCAGATTAAGGAAAATCACTGAAAGTTTGTGATTAGTATTTATCCTTCTCCCTTCCTTTCATACATAGGAATATAAAGGCAGAGCTGCAATGGATCGGAATGGGATTCTGATATTTTTTCATGGGGTATTATCTGCAAAAGCAGAATGAAAAGCTGCACAAATTGAGATGATGTAAGAGAAAGCTTGAGATTCTTGGTATTGAAACTATGCATGGACTTAGGGGTTTGGTTGGTTACAAATTAAATTGGGATTTTGGTGAGGGAAATGTTTTAGCACCCATAACAGTAAATTTGCATCTGGGAATAAATCACAAAAGATAGCTAACACAAAACAAACATAAAGAAATGATAGATTAAAGCAAGAAAAAGAAATGCAAACGAAAGGAACTGACCGGTTATATAGTGAGCCCAATCTCACTCTGAATCCAGTCCCTCTTTCTGGATTTTTAAAGTATCCAGATTAGGTATCCATCAACAAAACAAAAAAAATTGAACTGGAACACATAGGAAATAGATTCTGCACATGAAACATTGAATAGCTTGCATTACTGAAAATGTGATAGAAAAATCCAAGCCCTGGATTGGTCTTAAATGGAGATGAAAAATGTTGAAGTCTTCTGAGCAAAACTGATTCAGATGACATATTTCATCAAGCTCAATTCAGCATGTCTTTCTACTTCATCATATTACATTAGAATGAGAAAACCTCAGGTTATAATGGTTATAATCATTAGGTTATAATCTTGAGAAGGAAAACAAATTAGACCAGCAGATGATAAAACTGGACCAGTTTGAAGCAGTTGAGTCATTAAGGACCTTGAAGTATGTAAAAACATAACATCCGGAGACTGCCTTTTTTTAAAGCAACGGATTAGGTGAATAATTTATTTCCCTAAAAAGACTTTAGTTTAAATATTTATGTTTTTTATGGTAGTCCAAGTCTTTTCAACTTGGACAGATCAACATTTTGAAGGAAAAAGATTCCAAGGTTGAGTTAATGACTCAATATTGACACTGTCAAGCATAAATAGGCTATGTTGTAAGTATGTTGTGCACATCAGTCTTTGCCAAAAGTCACCACTAAGTGACCATGGATCTGATTATCTGCATTATGTAGTCTGGGGTGTCAAGCTCAATTTCATTGAGGGCCGCCTCAGGGTTGTATTTGACCTTCGAGGGTTGGGATGGGTGTGGCCAGGGTGGACATGGCCAGCTGAACGTCACTCGTGTTGGGGCACCTGTGGTGGCCCGAGAGTTGTGCCAGTGAATACAGCTCCCGAGCTCCATTTTTGCTGGCAGAGGCACCACGGGCCAGTCCTTTACTGTTTCCAGGGCAGCTTTGCAGGCCAGATCCAAGCAGGCTGTGGGCTGAATCCGGCCTCTCTGGACCTTGAGTTTGACACCTCTGATGTACACTGATTGGATGGAGTGATCCAGGGTTTTTATCTGCATAGTCTCTATAAGACTAAATCTACAACTGTTAGAACATTTCTGAGTCTAGAAAATTTTGCAGAACTTTTCTCTCTCAAAAATTACATTTTTTTTCATAATGCATTTTACCTCTTGGCCCATTTCCATACTGCAAAGTTTTGTTGATTGAGCTTTGGCATCAACCATAACATTAAACATGGTGCATATTGATTGAGGGACTCGGAAATCTGTTGATCGGCTTGTTTTCTGTAGCTTTACTTCAAATGCAATCCGGGTTCTATGAAGCGTGATTTAAAAAAAAGGAAGATGTTTGGCTGAGGTATAAATATACTGCATTAAATAATTCTTGTGATCAAGCAACACAACCCTGAAGGCTTCAGAGAAAATGACACTGCAGTTCAGTGAGGATCAGAACAAAAAAGAGATCAAGCCATCTATGTTGTATGGCCAGGGCTGTCCATAGGATGTGATTAAAAAAAAAGTTAAGATGGCAACCATGGTGGTGTGACCAAATTCTTCACCTATTTTCACACATTAAAAAGGTGGAGCTTCAATTGAATCATAGTGGCTGTTATCTTGACTTTTTGGACCACAATTGGGGGCATCCATGAGTATGGCGGAATTATAAGTGTCCTGAGTATCCTCCATAATATTTCTTAAACAGGGGTTTATTTATTGATTGATTAAATTTATATGCCACCAATCTCACTGATAAAGTGACTCTGGGCACCTTGCAAAATAGCAAAAAAGGTAAATATAAAACCAGTTAACATTAATAAGATTTAAATAAGAACTAAAAACAAGGAGATGGATAGCACGGGGGGTGAGGTCTTTTCTCCTATCCTGTGAACCACCTCAAAGCGAAGAGTGTCCCAAGCCAGTCAGCAAAAATAGATTTTTAAGGCTTTTCTCGAGCACCAGGAAGGTGGGGGCAGATCTCACCTCCTGTGGCAGAATGTTCCAATGGGTGGGGGCCACCATGGAAAAGGCTCTTCTCCTTGACTCCATCAGCCGAAATCCATTGACAGAGGGAGTTTGTACCAAGTCCCTTCCACTGGAGTGAGTGGGGTAGGCCAATCCCACTAGGGCAGGCCAATCCCACTGGAGCAAGATGGCTCCTCAGATAATAGCCAACACTTTGTGTGTGGTGGTATCAAGGAAATTGGTATGAGGGACACTTTACTTGGTTTCTATCTGGTTTGAAATCAATTTGGCAAATAATTTTTGTCACATTTTTAGTCATACACTTCAGACTGTTTCTATTTCTATATTGAGAGACAAGAAAATTAGTAAGTACCTTCCCATATTAATTAAACAGTGTGAAGACGTTATCACGGCAAGTGATAAAAATGCATTCCTATAATATGGCTGGTATTACCTAATTTGTAGCTGAAGTAATCTAGCAGAGACCAAAAAAGAAGACTCACAGAATGAAAGGAAGCTGAGGAATGCTCTGTTTTAAGCACAACTTAAACAAACCTGTTAATTGGTCGGCTGCACAGAGACTTTATATTTAATATTTTTTCACAATGTTTCCTGCTTGCCTGTTCTCTTCATAATTGTCACATAAGCAACTGTAAGTTAGATTTTTGCATACACCTACACACCAGCTCCATGGCAAAACATATACAAATGATACAGAGCTCCAGCAACCCTATAATAAAGTTGCTCAGTTTAAATTTCATTTTCATTTATGACAAAACCATACAGGGAAGACAGAGCTTGTATAATTAGGAGCTGTTTATACTTTGGCTCCTCCTTCTATGCCCATCTTCTCTAGCAGTAACCCAAGAGACAAGTGAATATCTTGCAAGTTGATTAAGTGCATCAGATAACATGTGATGAAAGGTGAAAATGAGAAAAAGTGCTCTTTTTGGGGCAGTAAACTCATATTTTTCATTTCCTATAGTTCTGCTTGAAGTAGAGTTATGATTTGGAAAAGGCTGTCTGATAGAAAAGGTAGCCACAATTACTGATCTTTTCACAATAAAAGTTTTTTTTTAATCTCACCTTTATTATATTTATAAATAAGTCAAGGGGGTGAACATAATACTCCTTTCTCCTACTATTTTGCCACAACGGAAACAAGGGAATTGGGATTCCCAAAAACTCTGTGTCTCCCTAATCCAAAATGTAGTAAGAACAGATATTTAATTCAGGGTCAGGCTTGTTCAAGTCTTAAAAAAGTGGCCATAGAACAATGTGTAAGTGCTAGCAACTACAATCATTTCTATTTAGCGATGTTCATATTTCAACCCACCTCTTTACACAGGATTCAATCATATCACTAGCCATAAGTTTTAGTCGTTGTTCTAAGTGTTTCCCAAATTCTTCCTCAGGCCAGTGTAGATCCCTGATGAAGGTCTGTAAGGCATCTAGTTTCCAAAACAGATCTTCTGATGTTCCTGATCCATTGCTGCCAGGATAAAATGAAAAATAAGAAACAACCAGGTTACAGCCAGCTCACTATTTTTGGAATCCTGATGTGGAGATCGTTCTTACACACGAAATGGGGGTGTAACAGTGACCGAAGACACAGAACAATGCCATGGGGAATCTCCATCATCAGGCTTTTAGGGTTTTCTAGTCTACCTATCTCTTACAAGTCTTTCCAGATCAGACGGAGAAGACAAGTCATGTAAGAAATGGACATTCATCTGGAAACACTGCATACGGGTAAAAACAGTCAGCCCTTTTCAATAACCACATTTCCTTCTGTAGTTGTTGAATTGAAGGCTCTACAAAGTAAAGAATGGACATCTCTACTTGATAATAACCACACTACACAATTGCATGTGGTTATTTTTAGGTTTCATGCATTTTATTTTCACAGATCACCAGATTTGTTATCTTTCCTTTTCTCCTCCACTTCCTTTATCGCAAGGGTTTCGAGGAGGGAAAATATCGTGCTAACAAGTGGTGAGCGAGGACCTGATTTTTGAACAGCTGGAAATAAATCAGGGTCAGGCAATTAAATTATTCACAACGAGACATTTTTTAAAACTTAGCTCAGAAAGGGTGGAGTTTACTAACCATCTGACCTATTTTTGTTTTTGAAACAAAATTATTTTGGAGAAGGAGGGACCAATATATTTAACCAGGTTTCTGTAAGGTTTTTGTTTTGCTCTGTTTTGTTTTGTTTTCTTATTCAGATTTTCCACACGTATTTGGAGGTATCCTGTCTCGCTGCCGATTAGACTTCTGTTCAGCTGAAATTATGCCTAAGGCCTCCACTCACAAGGTAATTTTTACGTTATATTTTATGCTAAGAAATTTATACATCTATTTATTATCCTTCTTCCTTCCTTTTCTTATCCCCCACCCATAATGATTATGACCAAGGAAGCTTTGAGATATTATTACCACTCCTCGCATACCACTAATGCTAACACAGTGATTGATATTTGACACACCATGCATTGTCATGTCACGCTGATATCGTCTATAGAAACAAACGAGGAAGACTGTTTCTATTGTAACCGATGCCAGCTGCATTGAATTAATGATACAGAAGGGAAGATAAAGCTAAACGCACACGTGGAAACCATATTCCCAACATTCCAAGGGGCTCTTTGAATCCTAGGCCAACAAAGGTAATTTAGTCAAACAATGCACTGACTTAGTTATAGAAAACAGACATATCCATATAGGGGGGTGAAAACACTGTGAAGCATGTTCCTAAATGGGTAGAAGGAGCAGGGAACTGGAATCAATGAAAAGATAGAGAATCAGGCATTTTCTTGATGAACAGGCCATCAAAGAAATACTATTAGCCTACAGGTAGTCCTCGACTTACGACCGCAATGAGCCCAAAATTTACATTGCTAAATGAGAAATTTGTTAAGTCAGTTTTGACCCATTTTCTTGTCACATTTGTGAAGTGAATTACTGCAGTTCTTAAATTAGTGACACGGCGGTTAAGTGTATCTGGTTTCCCCATTGACTTTGCTTGTCAGAAGGGGATCGAATTGACCCCTGCAACCAGAGGTGATATTCAGCAGATTCTGACCAGTTCTGGAGAACCGTTAGCGGAAATTCTGAGTAGTTTGGAGAACCAGCAAATACCACCTCTGACTGGAGATTTTACAGTATCCTTCCCCTGCCACGCCCACCAAGCCACGCCCACAGAACCGGTAGTAAAAAAAATCGAATCCCACCACTGACTGCAACCGTCATCAATGTGAGCCGGCGGTCAAGCATCCAAATGTAAATCATGTGACCAAGGGGATGTTGCAACCGTCATGAGTGTGGAAAATGGTCGCAAGTCGCTTTTGTTCAGTGCCGTGGTAACTTTGAACGGTCACCAAACGAACTCTTGTTAGTCATGGACTACCTGTACATGGTTTTAGAAACATGATTGGTTCAGTCTAGTTTTGGTTTCTTCTGGTTCAGATCTACATTTGAAAATGTTTACCTTTTTCTTTTAAAAACCCAGTCCAATCCTGCTTTTGGAAAAAAAAGACTGTTTGGAACAGAATGCTTTTGTTTTAAGCAATTAGGTAGCCAGGAATGCAATAACTGTTACTTATTATTACAACATGATGACACCCATCTGCTTCTAGAAATTTCAAATAATGAAAAAAGAACGCTAGGTTGTTTTTGGCTTTTCCTTTTCCAGAGTTTCTTAGATTTTTCTTTAAAGATTTCAAACTGGGAAGTTTAGTGGCATATTCAGCCGTATTCAGCTTCTCACGACTGCTGGGGGGCTGTGATCTTAAATATCTGTACTCTTGAGTTATGTGTCATTTTTCAGAGAGACTTCCTCTGAGGAACCATGTATAAGATTAAGGCCTTGATTCTTATCTTTTCAAAAATAAAATAAAATGGAACAATATCACACAGCATGCACAGGGTAAAGTAGGTTTTTTTCCCCCCACTTTACATAGACTGCCTAATCTAATCTAACCTTTAAAAAATCAGCTTAACATGAATATGAATTGCAGACATTTTTTTTTGAACAGCTATTCATTTCATTTGCAATTTAAAATCATTGTGGTTTGGGGGAAAAATATATATCTCAAGATGGAAATTTAAAAATGGATTCCTCTTCCTGAATGATTGTTCAGAAAAATGAAGAACTTGTTCAAACTAACATTGTTATTATAATTTGATTTTATTATTATCCTTTGTTGCCACATGTGGAAATTTGATTATGATCAGAACATGTACGTTTAGAAAAAAGTTTACAAAAGATTGAGCGATGGTGATTGACTAGACTGAGTCTGAATAATGTCAGTTGAAAAAATACATTTCCTCTGAGCAGTCAGGACATCACAATCACATTGTGATTTCTTTGAACCATAGCTTGGTGTTGTTGTACACAATACAAAGGCATAAGCATGGTTTGAGGGTGCACTTTCACATCATCTTAAACACTGAATAAACCATGATTTGTTATTCCAGACATTATTTGTCTGCAAGGGAATGCATATGTATGATGGGTGCATTGTGGCTGAAAATAGTAATAATATGGGCTGTTATTAACTTTGTTTCTGTAGTGGGGGATTCTTATATTTCCAGCATTATATTTCTGCTGGTCCTTACAAATGAACAAATGCACTGACACGGGTATGCCACTGAAAGCAACTTTAAAATGTGTCAGATACCTCTGTCATGAAATGATGCATGAAAGAAGAGATTCAGAAGATGACATTTCATTACCATGCATGTAAACATAAAATAAATTGTTTACAAAAGTGTCCTCCTGTATCCTTATTTACTGTTGTGTACATTTGTCTGGAGAGAGAGAGAGAGAGAGAGAGAGAGAGAGAGAGAGAGAAAAGAAAAGAAGAAGAAAAGTAAGAAGGAAAGAAAGGAAGGAAGGAAAGAAAGAAAGAAAAGAAAGAAAGACAAGACAAGACAAAAATTCTTAGCATTTCCTAGAGTTGCAAAGCAATCAAGCATCTTTCTACTTGGAAGAACAAAGATTTCCTACAAACGAGGAAATATGACAACATTTTTTTTAAAAAAAACCAAAAGTATGATATCAAATATTTGTTCAGAAATAATTGGCTCTGTTCTTAAACAAAATTGATGTTTGTAATCACAGAAATTCAGAACTCTTTTTAGTAGCAGATGCAGAGATCTCCTGGGAAATGTCTAGAGTAGACTATGTAGATAGAATATGCTATAATCTGCAGGGTCCATGGGCATGTAAACAGTTGTGGCTTTGAATGCATTTTTTTTTAATTCCATCTTTTTTTAAAAAAAAAACTTGTATGGAAAAACAGGATTTTAGCAATAATAAGAGGAAGCAGGACCGGGAAAGGGTGGTTTTAATCTCAGGCTATTTAAAATATAAAAAATGTTCTCCACATTGAGATAATCTAGGCTAGTTAGGTGTATTGCTGGAATCATTAGCAATCCCATAGAAATTCAACATAGGCCATCAGTTTGCTCCCCAGGTGTATAAGGACTTCAACTCCCACAATTCCAAGCCATAGTGAACTTTGGCAGTTGAAGTTCAACACAGGGAAGGCTGTGATCATTTTGTTTCCCATGTAGCTACAGGACTGATGTGACTGAGTATTATCCAAGGTTACTTGGGAAAATTAACTAAACAAGAATAATTGGGGTAATATATATTTTCTAGATGCCTCCCATCCAAAAATGAGAGGATTATTTTTATTATTCTAGACAATCATTCAGAAAATTAGGAACTAAACAAATAAAACAGATTAGATTTTAGATCAAAAGTAGTTCCTGAGAATAATCTCTCTCTGCATACTTAAAAAAGAAACAACCTAATACATATCTCTTGGCTCACATTTAGAAGTACATGCAACCATGGGATCCTGGAATGCCCAATTTTAACCAGAAGACTATCGATTCCAGAATGAAACAGACTTTTTTTTTCTTAAAAAAAATCTTTAATGTGTTCAATTTTGTCAAATAATATGAAAATGGCCGCCTGCCCAATTTCAATGCCTGTCACCCTCCTTTTGGGAGGTTTGGGGTAGATCCATGTCAATTGGCGTTGTTCTTCTGCAATGGTTCTCTTTTCAGATCTGTTGACTCAAAATGAACAATTCGTATTCATGCCAAGATTGGTTTGTTTTTTTTTTTGCTTGAAATGAGATCTATTGAACTGAATACACACTCAGCATCATAGATAGCAGCCATCCATGACGGTGCAGAAAAGGCAGGCATTTGAGGAATGCCTAGTGGGATGTTAACTGGTAGGTTTGGAACTTTAGGGAGATTCACATTTGGTAGATTCACATTGGGCAGATTACTTGTTAAGCTCCTGTGGAAGAAACAGACAGAAAGAAAAAAAATACCATCACGGTGACAATGCTGATGCAGCAGAAGCACAGTGGCAGAAAGAAATCTGCAAAGTTCACAGCAAGACAACAATCAAAAAACCCAAACCAAAAACATTTCAGAGAGAAAAGCATGAGTATGGAAAGGTTTTAAGTGTGGGATTGAGGCCTTGGCGTTATTTCAGCGCTCTGCGATCACAAGTTGCTAAAACAAAAAGAGAGAGAGAGAGAGAGAGAGAGAGAGCAAGGACAAAAAACAAAACAAGGAACATTTATAAAAGAGCAACTTAAAACATCGATACAGAAGGACGGAACTTACTGCTACCACATTTTAAAAACTGTAGACTTTAACTAGGTCTTGGGTAAAAGATGAGGGACACACTCAAATGATTTTAATGATTGGCATGTAGACTTGAAGGACAAAATGGCACAGCTATCCTAAAAAAACAACAACAAAAAAAGTCTAATAGGACTATTTTGTAGATTTGTGTGTCTGTGTTTGTTATAAAAGAGGTTTAGTAATTGATTATATGGCGAGGATTTTTCTCTATGTAGCCATTTTATTCCCAACTTGACGCATTTACCATGAATTGTATATGGCATCCATGTGAGGTGGATGGCCATATAAAATTTATTTAATAAAACAAAAAATAATAATCCCTCTGAATGGCAACATATGGGATAGGGGCATGTCTATAACACATCCCATATCCATGTGGGGAAGGTCTTCCCAGTGAAAAATGGGATTCCCTGTTTTTCAGTCAGTGGTTCTCTTTTCCATTCAAACAAACAGAGAAGGTACATCTACAATGATCTTGGGCCTCCCTATACAACTGTTTTGAATAAATTATTGGCAATGCTATAGGCATCTGCTAAAGGCAGTGGAAGGGCAAAATTGTTCTTACCCACATCAGAACTCAGCAACTATGGACCTGGAATCAAGAATGACTTGCTGGCACATACCCAAATCAAACCTTTCTAGATATTATGGGCCTCATCATGTAGTACTTCACTGAAGCTTCCTGAGTGGTAAATATACTGCATTGGAGAAATTGTACGATTTTAAGAACCTAGAGGAGGATGTTAACATTTATAACAGAATTGCAGCTTCAAAATCCAAGTTGGATGAAGAATGTGAGGAATTTGATGAGCTTCCATAATTTGCAGATGGAAGCATGCAGTCTAATCTTGTGCATATTGACTCAGAAGTATTTTGCTTTGAGCTACATCACATTTATGTCCAAATAAGTTGAAAGGAGAATAGCTGCACAGAGAATATGATATGTGTTTATTCAGATCAAAGGAATATCTACTGTTCATAAATAAATGTACAAAACATTTAACTTATTTTCAAATGTATAGCAAAATAGCATGAAATTGACATTTCCACAAAATCTAGGCTCTGTGCAACGAGTCCTGATACCAACAGAAGAAAATATTTATTTATTTCCTTCTACTTCCCCCCAAAGCTCTATTCTGACCTTCAGAAAACTATGCAAACATTGTCTCTCTGCAGTTGTTCGCAAAAACTTGGTGAATGCATCTAATAATCATATAGAAGCTCACTTCGATTAATGAGCGAATATTGAACATATATACCACTTCAATCAGGATGACTTTACAGAGTACAGCAGTGCTTTTCAAGCTTACCAATTTAAGATGCATGGACTTAAACTCCCAGAATTCCTCAGACTATCAGCTGGCTGGATAATTCTGGGGGTTGAAATCCACACATCCTGAAGCTGACAAACACTGTGTACAGTATACTGTACATCCCCAAAGATACCTTTATGCAAAATAAAATAGATTGAAAATCTTTGCACATAATACTCTAAACGCTGGGATGAATAGTCTGCTCAGTTCTACTCTTCTGGAACTATGGTAACTCTTTGCTTCTCTTGAATATCAGGTCTTCACTTGTAAGTTTGCAGACAGGCTCACAAGTTGGCTACAACTTGCAAAGAAGCTGTAATTCCTTAGTTTTGCCCAACACAGCAGTTAAGCTTAGAGGGAAAATACATACATATACATGGGATTTCTCTTTCTCTGTTTGTCCTATTATGGTATGCACTGCAGTGGATGAGTAAAGGATGGCAGTCAGTTGGGAAGACCAGAGGGGAAAAAAAGAGAGTCAGAAAGAAAAGGAAGGAAGGAAGGAAGGGAGAAAAAAGGAAGAGAAAGGAATAAAAATAGGAAAAAATTGTATGAATGTGAAAGTAAGTATGAGGGTATATGGGATAATTCTTATTATGCTGAATGATTTTGCTGGGATAATTCTGATTATAGTCTCACATTTTTCCCATACCAGCAAATTTTACCAAAGGATTTCCCCCCTCAAGGAGAAAAGGATTGCCTATTCCTATAGAAAATTGCAAATATATGTGAATGCTCATCTTTAGTTTGAATTGATGCAGTCCTTATTTTTCTGCATAAGATTTGATTGATTTTTTCCCTTTGAACATATTGTGATTTAATTAAGGTGAAATTAAATTACAATTAACCTACACATGATAGACTAGTCTCACTACTTCAAAAGATGCCACAGACATAGCCACAAAACAATAACCTAGTAAAATGAATTTTTCACGTTGGATTGATATCTAGAAATACATTCTTTGAGCATTTTTACTGTGCTAACAGGAAACAAACATTTGAAGACATAAACAGTGCTCACTGAGGACAGCTGGTTTTAGCAGACATATTCCAGCAAAGACAGTACAAAATATTCACATATCATCCATCTCTTATATGAAACAAAATAATTTAAGTACCACCAGTTTAAGAGAAGCGAAACTCCTATCTATCTTGCTGTATTTATATATTATCTGTCATACTATGGCATTAAGAAAATAGTTTCAACTTCATTCTGAAAGCCAGTCTAGACAGAATTATATACCAAATTATTAATCTGTGTTTATGTGCTTTATAATTATTCCAAAGTAGTCACCACTTTGCAAGCTTGGTGTCTTTTCTTCAATTGCATCAGTTTTTCTGTTCCTATGTTTAAAAAAATTAGTAACTGACACTGGAGAGACATCATAAATTCTGCATTTTTCCTGAAATGGCACATGGGAGGGAAAGAGCAACAATAAATGGTAATGCAAAGAAACAATTCCCATGTGCAAAAAAGAAACAAATTCTACATTGAAATTAAAAATAAAACAAATCTGGCTGAACATATCATTTTCCCCACGGATTTTCGGAGATCCAAACTATTGTATGGAAACAGATATTAAATTGGATTGGCATCAGAATTTTCTACAGTGAACTTTTTAAAAAGACTTCTCAAAATCAAGTTTGTCTTAGAAATGTTGTCTTTAATGCCTTCAACTTTTTGTGCTATACACATTGGTTATATCAATGTTGGACTGGTTTTCCCTCCCAGTTGTCTTATAGGTAATACAAAATGGTCATCATTAAGTCGAAATCTCCTCCTCCAGCTGTAATCACCGTTAAAGGCCTTTAACCTGAGCCCGATGACTGATAATAACAGTAAATGAAAAAATGCCGGCCATTCTGAACAGCCTGCAGCATCAACATTTCCAGAAATCTTTTAGCTCGTTCTATCTAGTTCAGCATTTTGTAATCTAGGCAACTTTAAGTTATGTGAATTTCAGCTTCCAGAATTCCCCAGCCAGCTTGCTGGATAGGGAATTCTGGGAGTTGAAGTCCACCCATCTTAAAGTTACTCAGGTTGGGAAACACTGACCCAGTTTATCCATTTGCTTTTCACTTCTACTTCCTACAATTTCATTAAGCATAACATTTTTAGTCCATTACCTGCTCATCACACATTCTCCAAGTATGTGAGTTACTCCTCGCTGATGATCCCATCAAGGAAATAATCTTTATTTCATCCAGGACTGATTTTATCCTTTTAGAGTCCATGGTACTCTTGATAATTGGCTCCAAATCTATAAGATCTATCTTCTTTCTCTTCCTCTTTCTCAGAATCCAACTTTCATGACCTACTAGGACCACTAGAAAGAGCCCTATTTTTATATATTGTTATCCTTCACGGTCTTGCCAAAATATACTACTGCTGTAGAATGTCAATGACTCTCTTTATCTAGGACAGCATTAAAGCATGGTTATATATAATCTTCGCTTTTGGCCATCAATGAAGAATGCAGATTGATGTTGCCTTGTCAATCAGAATAGAGCTGGAAGGGACCTTGGAGGTCTTCTAGTAGTCCAAAGTCCTGCTTGAGCAGGAGATCCTGCTAAAGACATTTCAAACAGGTGGCTGTCTAGTTTCTTCTTTAAAACCTCCAGTGATGAAGCACCTAAAAACTACTGGAAGCAAGCTGTTCCACTGGCTAATTGTCCTCAGTGTTAGGAAGTTTCTTCTTAATTTCAAAATATACATTAATACAGTTTTTAAACTTGTCATATTCTTACTTTAAATCTTCACTGCAACATAGTAGTGTAGCCAGGTTGTCTCAAATTGTTCATGTTTCAAGCCTCTGATTGTGACCTTTTCCAGTGCTGCCACCATTTAAGTTAAATAGATTTGAGGTCCACGTACATCTTTGTCTCAATCCATTCTCTACATCTCTGTTTCTCCAAATTCAATTTTTATGGCAGATTCCTGTTTATTAACATCCCTTAAAAAAATAATCAAATCTTCTGGTATACCCAACGGGACTTAATACATACCCCACCCTGGCAATATCTTCATAAAGAGTTGGTACAACCAATGAAGGGACGATGAACTTGCTTTTATTTACTGTCTCTATTCACCCTATATTTGCTCCTGTTCTGTGCCCCTTTGCTTTTTCTAAAACAGGCCTGCTGATTTGGCATTTCTTTTTCCATAGATAGTTTTATTCTTCATTGGTAGATATTAAGTAAACTCTGCTTGAATAAGAAATAAGGGCAATGGATCATTAATTTGTATGCTGCTTCTTTGTTATTGGCCCTGAGAATGATGTTTCCCAGGCCATGAAAATTTGTTACATATTGTGTTCCCCTTTAAATTGCCGTACTTTGCAATTTGTAGATGTTCATTGTGTTCCTTTCCTTTTCATATCTTCTCTGTTGCTTCTTGTATTTTCTCAAGAGGCGGTCCATGAACATATAGAGGTTTTATAAGTTTTGGCATGTTATAATTAGAACCCCCTACCCACACATTTACAATGTTTACGATGTTTACAAATGATGGCATTCAGGATGTGGAAAAACATTTGCCAAATAACAATTTAGAACAGGGGTGTCAAACTCAAGGCCCAGGGGCCAGATCCAGTCTATGGGATGCTTAGATCCAGTCCATGGGGCCACCCTGGAAACAATGAAGCCCGCAGTGCCTCTGCCAGCGAAAATGGAGCTCCATTTTCACTTGCAGAGCGTTAAGGCCACCACAGGTGTACCCGATACAAGTGAGGTTGAGCTGGCAATGCCCACCCTGGCCATGCCTACCTGGCCCCCAAGGTGAAACACAACCCTGATCTGGCCCTCAAAGAAATCGAGTTTGATACCCCTGATTTAGAATGACTCTTACTCAGATTTACTCATAAATAAGCTGATTTACAGGGTTTAATTTTTAGAAACAGAGTTTAAGCCCATTCCTCTGCAATGAATCATCAAAAAGTGCTTTGGGGTATTAAATGATAACAAATGGATGAAAAATGCTATAATTAACTTTTAGTCATCATTGTAATAGATTAACAATGCTACCATTCGGAAATCCTAAAATAAATGTGTTATGCTTGCCTCTGTGATTTGAATGCCTGCATTAGTGGAAATGGCTGGCACAATTGTTTAAAAAGAGTTCAAGAATTCTGATGTTATATATGCTGATGGCAGCAAGACTACTCTACACACAGAAATGGAAGGTCACCTTGACTCCCACAATGGATGAATGGCTGCAAAATCTGGTGGAATTAGCAGAAATGGCTAAATTGACTGCTCTGGTTAAAGCAAAAAAACACCTTTACTTCAACTTGGAAACCACTTCTGGACTCTGTGCTTGAGGTGGAAAAAGTTGAAACTTTGACCTTGGGTTTCACCGATTAGATAGATTTGTTGTTACAGAAATGGCAGTTTCTATTATTATGAAAAAGTAAAAAGTTGAGGGTAGATCTTAATGCCTTATTTTATTGCACCAAAGGAGTTGGAAATCAATATCTTTTTTTTTCTTTTTCCCTTCCTTTCCCCTACTATTCACTTCCCTTTTTCCTTTCCTAATATCCCTAATATTTACTTTACTCTTCGTGTGTTATATTATAAACTAATAAAAAACTATATAATAAAAAAAGAGTTCAATAATTTTTAGCCTCGTTTTTTGGGGTGATTGCCTACCAGTCACTCTTGAGTCCCGGTAATTATCTGGACAAGTTCATATAGCTTTTGTAGGTTTTTTTAATTGACATAAATGTTATTATTTTTATTTTTCTTCTTCTTCCATTCCTGCAGGGTATTTGGCAAGATTTTTCAGAAATGGTTTGCCCCTGCTTCCCTCCTAGAGCTGAGCAAAAGTGACTGGCCCAAGGTCACCCCGCTGAGTTAGTGCCTAAGGCGGATCTAGAACTCCCAATCTCCTGGTTTCTAATTTGATGACTTAATTTCTATACCAAAGGGGCTTTCACAGTATCATGTTCAAATCCAGAAACATGTTTTGAATTATTTTCATCATTGCTTTATGAAAGGAATGAAATGGGATATTAAAATTGTATTAACAATGTGATCCTAAATGTTTATTTGGAGAAGCTACTACTGTGTTCAATTAAGCTTTCTTTACATGAAATGCCGTCGTAATTTAGAGATAGCATCAAGCCTCACTAAGGTTTATTTTTGAGTAGGCACGCTCAATATCAGCAGTTAAGAGTGCCTGTGGCTTGGCACATATGACCCCACTGCACTATGTTTGTTTGTATGCTCTGTGTTTGCTTGTATACTTCAAGATACAGTTCAAGGGGCTGGCAGATACCTTTAAAACCCTTCACCCAGTGTTTTCTGTCCTTCTTAGGTCTGGCAGGAGAGGAATTCTCTAGTTCATGTCATTCAGTGCCGTTGTAACTTTGAACAGTCACTAAATAAACTATTGTAAGTTGAGGATATCCTGTATTTGCTGCAATTGTATCTTTGGAAGTCTGACCAGCAAACCAGCTGGAAACAAAGAGCTCGGCTTCTTTATCTTTCGCCTTATTGTAGTCCTAAACTTTCTTTCCTTTTCCTTTCCTTTTTCTCATTCTTGGGTTCAGAAAACTCTGAATGCTTAAATCTTGCTCTTGAATTCTCCTTAAGTCTAACATTTAATAGCTTTGCATTAAGCTTGACTCAGCCTTCCAGCCTTCCCAGGTGGGTAAAATGAGGACCCAGATTTTTTTGGGGGGGGGGCAGTATGCTGACACTGTAAACCCCTTAGAGAGAGCTGTAAAGCATTGTGAAGCAGGATATAAGTCTAAGTGCTATTGCTATTCGAAGTTGCTGAATTTTAACTTTTCTAAGTTCTGTGTGAAAGGAAACAATGCCTTTTTTGCAGTTGAACTTCAATCTAATTTGGAATTGCAGTTATTTGTTCATATATATATATATGAAATATTCATGCATTGCTGTGAAGAAAAATATATGTTAAAATGCATATGTTACACAAAGAAAGAGTAGGTGTAGTGATTAAGGCACCAGGCTAGAAACTGTGAGGCTATGAGTGCTATAGTAGCCCTGCCTGAGACACAAAGCCAGTCACCCTCTATCAGCCCTAGGAAGAAAGCAAGGGCAAAACTTCAGGGACTTATTCAGACAATTGACACGAGTCAAGAATGACTTGAAGCCCTCACACCCCAAAAAACAGGAATATATATATTTTTTTTAAAGAAGCAACATAAATAAAAATCTGGATGTCAAATATACGGAAAAGCACTTGGAAATACCACATTAAATCACATCTAAGTGTTTTGTAAATTCCCCTCCCCCAGTGATTCCCACAAAGGGGTACAGTGTTTCTGATACTGATTCAGTGTTGCTCCCTTTAGGTTAGGGATGGAACACATTTATTTTTGAGGAGGTGGGTGAAAGTATCACATTTTATTCATTGTCTTCAATGTTCTCCAAGGAATGTGGACGGCATTGCCCATGAAGAGTTAATATCTTTGGAATTAAGTGAGGTTAAAATGTTAGGAATGGTTAATTCCTATATATTTTGAAAACAGAAAAATATAATTTACAGCTGAAATGGTTTAAAAACCACTAGATATGTGAATATTTCTTTAAAATCACTCATCGGCTTTCTGAAAACGGATATGTTGCCAAGAAATTTCGACAAGTGCAACTTCGGCAGTTTCTGGCCTGCAAGTGTCTTGCAGGCTGTTCGCCCAATCTAGTTATGTCTTGTCAAAGCTGATTTCAACCCTAAATCCGGTGGGTTTTGAGGCAGAAATGTTTCTACTCAGAGATGCCAGGGACTGAATCCAGGGCCTGCATGCAAAAATGGATAATAGTGCAATTGAACTCTCCTGTCTTCCTCGTCTTTTGAGGGCCCCTTTTACAGTCTTGTGACATTTTCTGTGGATCTGACACTCTCGCACAAGATGAGCTGCATTCTGCCACCGGCGTTCTTTAGTGCGTCGCGATCTTGATGGCGTAGAATCGATGGAGCACGGAATGCAAAGCCGATGCTGGCATGATCTCTCCTTTTATGTGCCTGTGTATATTCAATCAGCCCAGGAACAGATTTAACTTGCATATTCAGTGTTTGGGGAAAATTGTGTTAGGGCTGCTGTCTTGCTTTGATTCATTTTCCCTGCACAGTTTTGCCCACACTTACCAGCTGTGTAACCTTTCAAAGAGCAAGTTAACTCATTGGGACGAGCTTTACAGCTCTTGCCGAGCGAGTGAAAAAAAATAAAACAAAACAAAAAGGAGAACATATTTGCTCGGCATTTGTGAAAATCTTCAAGGCTCGCAATGTTTATCTACTCGTGCATCTCATGTTATTCCTTAGGTGCGACTCAGCATAGGAAAATACATCTCTCTTTAGAAAAAGTATGTTCTTGTAGACAACCATCTGGTAGTTAAGGAAAGGACCTTCTATTTCAACCTTGATTTTTCAAGGCAGGCATCGCGGAAGGACCGTTTTCAAGTTTGCATGTTGTGACAGAACATCCTGTGTACACAAGATAATGCACTTTCATCCATTTGGCTTGACTTAACGATTCAAAGTGAGACAGCAGGAGGATCAGTCAGACACGTGCCTCCCATTTTCTGCCTGCTATCTCCAGGTGGTTGAAGAAAGACAACATCAAAAGAATCATCACCTCAGAAGGAAAAAATTAACAATAGTGATGTCTTCCTTGTTTTTATCCTGTGCTGAGATTGTGTTAACCAATATGTGGCTTACTGAAATAATAAATCAACAGATTTTGGTATCCGGGAAGCTCCTCCAACAGAATATAGAGCCCTGGTGTAACTTGCAGTGGGATCCTGACTTTTTGGCTGCATAATAAGTGGGAAGAACAGTGAAAACCACAATAGAGTCAAAACTGCTCTCTGTGTTACTGTGTTGAAGGATAACACCTGAGGCTGTGCAGTGCTGTGAATGTGAAGGGGGAAAATGCTGTGGGGTATATTTGACGGGGCAGGGTTGCCTTTGAGTGAGTTCTGACTGTAGGAGAAATCCATATAATTTTCTAGGCAAGATTTTAGAAGTGGTTTGCCCTTGCCTTTTTCTTCCTAGTACAGGTAGAGAGCACAACTGACCCAAATTCAACTAGTTGGCTTCCATGCCTAAGACAGGACTGGAATTTGGGTTTCCCTGTTCCTAGTCCAACTGCATAAGCATTAGACCAAACTGACTCTTGCATAGTGCCTGTCCTGTGGGCAATTCTTTAAAGCAAGCTGAGATCATGCTTTTGGAAACATCCCTTTGAATCCAATATGCTGCACAGACCTAATAAAAACATAAGGAAAGCATGGTTGAATCAGACTAAAATTTTACCTAGCCAATTTCTTGTTTCCCATCCAAACTTCCATAGGAGGTTTGCAACAGAACCTGAGTTTGCAAAGTATCTGCTAGGAAGTGTTTTCACATTCATCCTGAAGATAGTATTGAAGGTATACACGAAGATAGTGACACAAATCAGTCTAACCTTTGCTATTTGCTTCTGTTAAGAATTGCTTGTGCTATTTTGCTACTGTTAGGAATTAATTCTGTAACCCCTGCTTTGTTAAGAATTGTAATCTTTGCTACTGGTCTAACTTTTGCTATCTCGCTTCTGTCATTCGCTTCAAAGCTAGGCACAGTAAATAAGAAAGATAGAGCATGGGGTTACACAGGAGCATCCTACTCCATGGATAATGGGGCCAGAGCAGGGGTCTGTCCAGGATCATGAACACACTAGGCTACAAGGGATGCTTTGTAAGATAACAAAAGCATGGACAGGACATGGACAAAGAATGCTCCATGGATAAGGGGGGCATGGGCAAGGCATTGCCCATGTTGGGTAACAAACTTTTGATTCTGATTGGCTACATGTAGGTATAAGATGTTGGGGTCATACTCTTCTCGGGTGTGGCCTTTTCCTTGCATGCTTGTTGTCTGTATGCCATGGAATAAGTCCACCCTTTTATTTGTACAAATAAAAGCTGTTATTTTTCCAAGCCTCTTCTTAAGTCTCTCTTTGGCATTTTAAGTGCATTTTTGAACCTTACAGTATATAATCCTCACAACCAGCTTCCTTTAAAGTCTTGTTATTGACACCACAGCCATCCCGAGGCTTAAAGACTGCATTCTATGTCTGAGTATTACATTACTCAACATTTTCATGAAATTGAAGAGGATGCAATGGTACAACTACTGGAGGTTGGAGAAATGCTGGCAGGTCACCAAGAATACTGTGATCTCAAGCAAATGTGTGTGAGTTTTTATGCTAATTATATGATCAAGCCAGTATTGAATAGTAACTTTTCCAAAAATGAACTGAGGTTTTTGTTTTTTGTGAAATTGTCATACAGCAGCATGATGACAAAAAGGTACACTGTAGGTAGATATCAGAGACTTATCTGAGGTAAACAGAATTCTTAAATGCCAATTCTGCCTTGATTGTCCTTCCTTGAAATACAGGAAGAACTTGTGAACTTCAGTCTCCAATTTCCAATCTTACTATACAGATAAAATATGGCTGTTTATACATACATTCAGCATATGAGATTTACAAAAAGCCACCTAGATGGGCTTAGAAACAGAAATTGCTATTCAAAAACCATAAATCAGTATTGGACTGGAGTTCTTGTAAAGAGGAAAAAAAAGTGATGACAATCCATGACTTTTCAATCCTATGAAGACAATGGGACTACTTTGGAATATACACATTATATAAACTAGCATGGAACTATTTAACCAGGCACCACATTCACAAACTCTAAATTAATTAAAAATTAATGAGTGTGCACATAATTAAATATACATTTAGTAGTGTATTTAGCCACAATATAATATAAAGCAAGCTAATATCATTTAGGATATTTTTTCTTAGCATTTTTCCCACAAATGCAGGGTCTACTTTTTTCTGATCAACCAAGTGTTAATTCATTGGTTGCCACAGGAATTGATTGGCCAGCTTCTTTCTTGAGCCTGGCTGATAGCTGGCCCAAAGTCACTCAGTTGGCTTTCATGCCTAAGACAGGACTAGAACTTATAGTCTCCTGGTTTCTATCCCAGTGCCCTAAGTACTAGATGTACCAAATAAGTGCCATTTTATCTTTTCCTCTCCTACTTGTAGCTTCAGATCTTTCCGACCTTTGTTTGCATATATCTAAATCCCTTGGAAGAGAACCAGGGTGGAAAAGTGACAGCAAAAGGGTGAATGATAGGAAAGGAAAAGAATAAGAAATTCCCCTCTTTTCCTGGTCCCAATACCCTCCTTTTGAAATAAATTTGCCACTGGGAGTGACTGCTGAGATTTTATTTCAGAATTTGGAATATAATAGCCAAAATATTCTCTTTCAGAAAATATTTCTAAATCTCTTTGTCCAAATGTTGTTGTTGTTTTTGCTTATGGAGACTTTGTAGAATTTCCTTCTGAAATGAAGGTCATTATTAAATTCCATGAATATTAAAAGCAAGATAGCATGTGGAACACCATTCACTGAAATTGCAGAATTATGATGTTACATCTTGTTGATATTATTATTATTTTGCAACAACATAACCCAGTAATTACCATTCAGGCATAAGAATCATCTGAATAATAGCTACAAGATTTTAATTCTCTTTTTGAGAAAAATGGTTGAATTTCAGATTTGGATTGGATGAAGCATTGGATCTTGGGATCATAGTGTTGGGATACACAAATCTAGCATTCCTATGAAAAATAACCAATTTATTCTATTAACACTTTCTGAACCCAAATATAAACCAAAATTGCAGGCTGAAAACTGCATGCTTCACATTTTCCCATTTTAAAAAGGAGCATAACAATATATGTATGTTTAGTGGAAAATATGCACTCATGCCCACTCTTTAAAGGGCAGAAAATTATTGTCTGAAAATGTATACCAATAAGTAGATGATGAAATCCTGCAGAATTGTAGGCAGGTTTTTTTGTGTGCTCCTAACTAGTTTGATAACTGAAGGATTGAGAAATGGAATGAACCAAAAAGGAAAAAGGTTAAAAAAATGAGAAACAGGACATTTGCTATTCTCCAGTAATATGGGTTGGGCTAAGACCAGAGAAGTAAAAATATTTTGTCAGTAATATGGAACCTGTTTCCAGTGGCTCTCTCTCCCTCTCCTAGATGACTGAGTAATTTTTGAAACCTGAGCTGAAAGGCAAAGCAATAAAAAGCAATACCTTTGGAACCACCTCTGAACTATCCTTTTGGAGATACAATTTTCATACTTGAGTAACTTTGTACCAAAGATGCTTTTCTAGAAGGCAACTAGACTTTCTTGGTTCTTGAACACAAAAGACAAGAATGTCCAGTTGCCTTATAGAAAAGCACTTTTCTGACGACCATGACTCGGATAATTGTAAATGTCCATAGACACTTGAGTGACTTGTTCATTTCTATCATGCTAGCAAGTAGGAAATGTGTCATCTATTGAGTTCTAGGTACCTTTATATTAATTGGGTAGAAGATGAACAGACTCCTAAGATGAGAAAATGGCTTATGATGGTAACCTTATGAAAGCCAACACTATGGCTATAGAGTATATTAAAAGTTGACTTAGTTTAGCAGAGGAACAGTATACCTAATATTCCCCTAACTCATCAGTGCATGATTGTTCTTGTACTCAAAGAATCCAATTGTATCAAAGGAGATTTTCTTACTTTACTGGCTCCCAAGATTCCCGCTCAAAGCCCCTGTGAATTGACTGGGCAATAGAGGACTCCATGAGATCGACATATCTAACCACAAGTGGAGCAAAGAGATCTTGGAGATGTTTGTGGTATTTTCCATTGCACAAATTATCTAGAACAAACAAATAAGAGCACAATAAGACACTTTTAGTAGCATTCTGCAATTACAGTGTATTTTTTTAAAGGTAACTAAATTAAAAGCCCTATCAATAAATGAATCTATTGTCTATTTCTTTATTCTAGAAACATTTCAATATAACAAGGAAATAATACAACCATGGCACTGATTGTTTCTGAATGATACTTAAGAATCACTTAAGTAAAATTTTGACCATTCCATCAAAAAATTAATAGACCTTTTAAACATTTTAACATTTCACGTTAATGATCAATGTTAACATAAATGTATGTTATTTAGTTCCAAGAAGCTCTTCCATTACAAATATAAACTGGTTTCATTTAGAATTCTAAGACCTCTTGGAAACTTTATTTTTTTAAATGAAACTTTTACATCAATACAGAAAACTAAATAAGAAACCCCCAACTTTTTAGAAAGGTTCTTTCTGAAGCTTTCTGAATAGGAATACTGGGATACCTGCAGGATAGTCTTATGCAAGCTTATTTGGAAGTAAATCCCAGGATATTCAATAGGACTTAATTTCTAGTAATTGGATCTATTACTGAAGATTTAAATTAGTTTAAATTAGTACTGCCAACCCACCCAGAATTCTGAGAGATGGGCTTTGTGTGAGGTGAATGCCTCAATTTTCTCAGAAATCTATTTGTCACATTGTATTTAATACCCTTCGCTTCCAAAACCATGAGAAAAGTGAAAGAAGCCATAATGAATAAAATTAATAATCCAACTCAGTGATATAAATATGAAAAAGAATCTTCTGGACCATTTTTTCAATAAAAACTGTTCTTCTCTTGTCAAGCAATACTTCTTGTATGCAGTGAAAACATTGCCTTCAAAGGTGTATTGTAATATATTTCTGTAAGAAGATGGTGGTAGATAAGGAAAACTAAAATGACTGTGCAAATCCAACACATCAAGAGCACTTGAGACCTTTTTGAACAAATCCATGTCATTTAGTTTGGGACAAAAGTTATCTTGATTTCACTTTTTCAGAAAAGTTTTACCTTTTTTTTGGTTCTCATAAAACTTCTAAAAGTGACAACAGTGCTGCTTTTATTATTCTTCTATATTATTTTTAGATATCTATGACTATTTCATAGTTTTTATTTATTTATTATTGTTTAGGCTACTTCGCACGCGAGGGGTTTCTTTTTAAATATTTTTTTTACTCCATCTTTCTATATGTATTAGATTTCTCTTCCTAAACAGGAAAGAAAGCTTTGCTTCACTTAAATGTAAATCTTTTCACATAAAGGTCTCAGTGGGGAAAAATGTGTCTCTATAATCTGTGTGTTTCCCAAATTATTATGGCTCTCACCTACTTTTTCTTTAAGCTTTTAAAGAAAAATACTTTTTTCATTGCGTATAATGTTAAAAAGAAGCTCTTGTTCCTAATGCAAACCTTCCCATTTGCACACAGATGAGAAAAGCTTTGTGGACCACAAATAAGTACCAGAAGCTTCTGGCACAGCCTCTTCTTTGGTCCCCTGTCTCTTCTGATCTTGTGATGTAAGGGGGTAGATTTTCTTCACAAGTCTGCATCCATTTCTGCAGCCTCTCCAAATAGATTTGCAATGCAATTACCATGACCTACCAGCTGATGGAAGGAGAAATTACAAAGCTGGTTGGTATTGCTTAGTTATAAATTGAATCACAAGGACTGGATATCTTTTTTTTTTTTGCAGAGATATGCGTATGCTCTGAGGCTTGGTTGTGGGATGCTTTTGTGTATATGTGTGTAAGTGAACATACAAAAACAGGTTCCCCCCCCCCCCCCATAAATGAGGGATTCTTGGTGTTCTCTGAGCTTGGTTGTTTTCTTGCCGAAGTTTCATTACTCAAACTAAGTAACATCATCAGTCCATTCAGAAAACCAGAGCAATTTGTGAAGCTACTATAAGTGACTTAACTAAAGGGTTAAGTGAGGAAGAATTGGAAATCATTCAAAATGAACATTAGCCCAACACTTTCATCTCCACAGAGAATACATTAAATGGCCAAAGTACAATACATACAGTCACTTCGAAGGGAGTCATTTAGAAGCTGAAACAGTGGAAAGCTGTCCCAGGTGTCGGGGGGCTGGACTTCCAGGGCAGCATCCATGTCTACTGCAAACAATGAGAGGAAGGTCTCCGCGTGTTCAACCATTAAGTCTGACCACCAAGCAAAGGCCTTGAAAAGTCACAAAACAAAAATAAAATAAAATAAAACAAAACGGAAGTGTTATTAAATTAGATCTCATGTTCGGGAGGCCTTAAATAGTAAACTGAGTGAATATCTTAGACAAATCTGGCTTTATTGTAAAGCAAACAGTGGTACAATCGCTAGCATGTTGCAGTCATAAGGCAATTAGGGTGCAACAGAGCATCTGCTTCTCAAGGAGTAACTTCTCAAGGAGTAAATGTTTCAAGGAGCAACTTCTCAAGGAGTAAAGATTCAGAGGTATAATCGTCCACATCTGCACTAAAACATTGGACGTGCACCTGTTCAGTTTACAATAAATCACTTGATTCCTTGTGGATCATGCTCTTTCTTAAGAGTTCCTTGTGTAATATATCACATTTGGGAGTTTCTTCACTGTGTTTGTAGGTTTTCTGCTCCTCTTTCCCAGGGAACCCTCAGACATTGTTACTTTAAGTTATCAAGTATGAAAACTGGGGATTTAGTGTCCACAAAACACCCCCATTTATACTTCAAGCTCAGCTAGAGGGTGAGTTTTCAACATAAATTAGCAATCACAATGAAAAAAACCCCCACATGATATTAGAAGGCCTCTCTCTGCAGTCAAGCTAAGATAAAACTACTAAGAAATAAAGAACGTTGAAAACCAAGGAATATCAGTGAAGTAACTCATGGGTCATGCGCACGGGTCCTCAGGAAGTCACTGTACAGCTTCTCTGAAATGACATTCACATCATACATGTCTCAGATGTGAATGTGCTGGGAACACATGCACGCGGTGTTTAAAATCACTTCTGGCTTAGGAACATGCAACATGAGTGGTGTTATCAATAGGACCTGGTGCAAGAATGACTAAGCAATAAAAAAGTTGACTCAAGAGTTCAATGCTTATCTATAGTAATTGTCATTTTCTAAAGAGGTAGAGTATTTTGACAAGTGAGGCAAGGGCTAAGATTATCTGATTAAAGAAATATATGTCACTGAAACCCTGCTCTATTAATCCATATTCTTACAGGTAATCTTTCCAGTGATTGCCTCTGAATTATATAAAATGCTGTCTGAAAACATATATGCATTAGCCATCTGTAGCCTCTTTTCAGAGACAGATGAAGACTCCTTAATTTTTCTTCCAGAGTAGCACAAGTGAATAAACATTACATTATCCTTCCTCTGAAATGAAAAGGACAAATCGGTCATAGCTAACAAAAATTCTTCCGATCTCAAGGAGGCATATACCTCAGTCTTTCTCTGAATCTTGCTAATTCTTTCTCTGAATCTTTCTAATATTTTGTTGGCAGAATATATTTCAAAGAAGATAGTTTTGTCTTTCATTTCCCCTAGAAAATAAGACAGGGATCCCTTGAACATGGTAGACAGAGGACTAGAGGACTTACTTGTAGAAGGGGAAAGGAGATACTCCAAATTATTCATCTGGCTCCCATATGTGCCAGATGGCACTATATAATGTTAGGAGATCTCCTTAATTCTCCCTTCTAGAGACCATTCCTCTCTTTTGGGAGCTTTTGGGCACTTGTCAGGTGAAGAAATAATTGAATAAGCTACTTTTCCAGAATTCCATTCCGCCAGCATGACATTGGAATTTGATGCCTGTGAACATTTTTAAAATACTTAAGACATTTGGAACATAATATGAGCTTCTCCAGTGAGTCCTTCCTTCTCAAATACTTTGGCCACCTAATGAGAAGGAAGAACTCACTGGAGAAGAGCTGGGAACGATTGAGGGCAATAGAAGAAGGGGACGACAGAGAATGTTAGGTGGCTGGATGGAGTCATCGTAGCAGTAGGTGTGAGCTTCAATGGACTCCAGAAGATGGTAGAGGACAGGAAGGCCTGGAGGAACATTGTCCATGGGGTCACAATGGGTTGGACACGACTTCGTGACTAACAACAACAACATGAGCTTTTAAACTTAATTAGTTATTTATATTTAATATCAAGAAACAGGGCAGTGAGAAAAATAGAGTAAGATTCAACAGAAGTGAATGAATAGGCATTGTTTCTAAATTATTCTTAAGTGACATCTAGCCATGGATATTAATTTTGAAATGTCAGTTAAAAGATAGAACTGACATTATAAATACATCAATAGTCTTTTGTAGAACAATTCCTTGTCCAGTAACTTTCTTCTATTAAACCATTAATATTTAGGTAAATTAAGAACTTTATTCAAGAAGTAATTATAATATGGATGATCTTCATTACCAATACCATATTTTGAGAAACAGAGGCAATGAAGTATTTGAAGCAATGAACTGATACATCATATATCATACATCTTTATTTAAATATTGCTTTTGGTTCTTCTGTTTTCACTAGCGAATGCTGTAGATATCAATAAAAAATATGAACAATTTTAGTATAATTGATTAAGTGCCATCAAGTTGCATAGATTCTCTCCAGACTTCTGGTATAACTAGTGTTAAAATTTCTTAAAAGTAGGGAAAGTAAGTCTACCGATATTGGTAACATTGATATAGCTCCTAAAGGTTGATACTAATGTGATAAAATGTATATATGATAGGGAATTCTACAATAATTCTGTCAATTCTTACAATTCTGTCAAACTCGCGGCCTGTGGGCTGGATGCATCACGCAATGGCCATGCCCACAGCCGGTTTAGCAAAGGGGAAAAAGTCACAATATGTCATGTGATGACACTGTGACGACAAGAGTTTAAAACCCCTGCTATAATGTATACATTTTTATGACAATATTAACTTTTAGGAACTATGCCAACACTACTAATGTCAGTAGAATTACTTTCCTGCTTTTTATAATGTAATCTTTGTACATTCCAACAAATGAAATATGGGTCTAGATTTGAAGAAGAAAAAGTTCTATACTATTGAAAGCTGTATCAATTCCATAAGAAATGAGGGGGAAATGGCTATTGGACAGTTTTATTTGTCTAAGAAGCTTGTTTCTGTAATAGCCAATATTAGACTCTCATGAGACTTCTAGAGATTCAATCTAAAGAATTCTACATTTTCTCCAACTAATGTTACAGACAAAGATTATTAATAATCCCACCTTTATAAATTCAGTCTAGTGGAACAGCAATGTAATTGAATTGGCATTTTGAGACAACACGAACCACTTCTATAATGTTAACTGTTATATCAAAATGAGATTGTGGCATCAAAAGATTAACTTTTTAAATCCTTTAACATTAGCTGTGGATTCTAGATCACAACAATTCACAGTGTAATAACTTTATGCTGCTCAAAATCTTTTCTGAGACAATGAATCGAGAATTCAACCATTACATCCTGTTTTCATACGTAAGAAAAAGAGCCAATGCTTTTGAAATTCAAAGAAATTCAGATGGTCATTTCTCTAAAAACATTTTTGTTTTTTTAAATTTTGTAAGTAGCACTGAATTTACATCTAATAATACATCAGCTTTTTCAGGTCCAAACTATCATCCTGAAATCTCTTTCTGAAAATGAGAAAAATAACATTGCTATTCAAGAATACCATTCCCCAATAATAAAATTTACTTTGCTTCTACTTATCTTCTTTATAATAAACATACAAAGGAAATGCAAATCCTACATCACAAAATCTATGATTTATTTGACCATACCCATGAAAATTCATGTATATATGCACGTTTTCAAGAGATAAATACATATATACATATTCATACATATATACATATGGAGAGAGAATGATAATTTCAAAATCCTGCAGTAAATAAAGATTTTAAGGATCCCTGTATATAATTTGCAAAATAGATCCCTCTTCCCATTTTGAAAAGAAAAAAGAAGAAAAGACAAATGGTATAGAGTTAAAAGGATATCTATTATATTATTGAAATCTGCTTAGATTGTAGCATGTCCTACAGACTCATTAGGGTTTTTTTTTAAAAAGCAGATTTTTACAAAGTGTTTTTATGACTCAGGCTTTTTTGGAATTAATTTCATACATCTTTGTTTGCCATAGACATGCATACTAAGCAGCTTCTTAATTGTTCCCTGGTAATGCTTGTTATTTTTTTAAACAAACTTACTTTAAACGAGCTTAAGATAACTTTTTTCCCCCAATAATGTTTTTTGGATGGCCCCTTCCCCATTTACTTCTCTTTGAATGCAGTTCCAAATGCTCTAAGGCAATTTTAGATAATGTGCCTGCTGCCTGTATATTCCCAGTAATAATAATTTTAGCCTTTCAACTGGAAAAACATTTTGGGGAAGGTCTTTTAAGGTCTGAGAATGACTGATAAATAAACACACTGAGATGTCTTGAAAGGTACCAAATGAGTGACTTTCCTCCTCCTACAATGTTTGGTTATTTTACCCATCAGCCTTGGAACATAAAATGAACTGGGGTTTATTTCTCAAGCATGTTTGTTTCCTATCAGAAGATTACTGACCCCCCCAGGGGTCCCTCCTAAGCTTTTCAGATAATGTTACTGCAAATGAGGTTGTGTGAATGTATTGGAGATGGCAGGAATTTCCTTTGTTAAGATTCTTTCTTGCAGCAGTTGGGAATCTGCATTTTAGGTCTCATGGCCATTAGCCATGGAATGTGTGCTTTGAAGTCATCACCACTTGACTTCTGCTTTCTTTCCAAAAGAATAATGACAGAATAAGACCTTCCTTACCTTAACACAAGACGGTTCATACCAAAGTTTTTGTGCAGTTGGAAACAACATGGTTTCCCTTAAATATCTCATTTCCATTCCAAGAAAAATTCTCTGAGTTACACAGCTATTTTCCACCCTCAGCCACCTGAGAACAGATTAACTTTGATTAACAGAGTTGGAAGGGACCTTGCAGGTCATCTAGTGCAACCTCATCATCCAAGCTGGAGATCCTGCACCATTTCTGACAAATGGCAGTCCAATCTCTTCTTGAAAGCCTCCAGTGATGAAGCTCCCACAACTTCCAAAGACAACTTCTGTTCCACTGATAGCTCTCACTGTCATAAAATTTCTCCTTATTTCTAGGTTGACTCTCTCCTTGACCAGTTTCCATCCATTACTCCTTGTCTGGCCTTCAGGTGCCTTGGAAAATAGCTTGACCCCTTCCTCTCCTTGATCCTATATAATCTCTCTCCATATATACATATTGTATATACTAAAACAATACACACAATGAAAAAAAAACCACCAGAGGGTAAAGTGCTATACTCCTATCTACTTCTTTCTCATTCATAGATATTACCAGCAGGGTGAATTATAAATCAGGTGTGTGTGCTGAGCAACAAGGGGTAAACAACAGGCTGAGGAAAGAGCCCAGGCAGGTAAGACAGGTGTTGGGATGTAACTGCAGTGCTTGTAAAAGTATACCCATTGCTACATGCAGGGCTGGAGAATCTCCCCTACGTCGTCCTGCGATGTAGGGCTACAGTTCCACAAGCAATTGAAACTGAAGTTGCTGTTACATTCCTTGAATCCAGAGTTACAAAGCAAGGATTACCCAGGGAAGGTCCCATTAGGAAACATGGCACTGAGAGGGCATGCACAAAATATGACAGGAGGTGACTCAGTTCATTCAGTTGAGTGACATACCTCTTTCCCCTGCCAGGATCATCCAAGATTGAATAAACAGTAGAAAAACAGGGAGGAAATTTAAATAGGCAATCAGGCATTAGTTGGGACTGGTGGCGTGCTACGTGCTAGAAATAAATTAATTTTACATTGTTTTTTATTAGAGAGCTACTTTAGGTTTTATTTTAAATGTGACATTATTTTTGCGACGGTTTTTTAATGCAAGATTTAAAAAAATAGTCAGTGACAAGGAAAGCAGAAAAGAGGTAATTAATACTACAGGGTTAAAAGGTATAAGCAAAGGTTCGTTTTATTGGAGTTTTAAAAGGACAATTTATAAAAGTTATATCAAATCACTGCAATTTCGTGGAAGCTTGGAATTAATTTATGTAGAATTAAATCAACCTACGCACGCAGTATATGCAGCATATACTGTGTGTTGCATGGATGCCATATAACAGCAATTGACTCTGCTCACGAAGTGGTCAGGATATTATATATGAATTTGCTTAAGCTGAAACAGGATTGTTCTTAAGCTACAATTACCATTAAGGAAAAGGGCCTGCCACTTTATGTAATCCCACAGACTGCCCTTCATCCACTTGTGTCATCCAGATGTACGAGGTCTACAATTTTCAGAACTGATGACCAACATTATCAATAGTTTTTGAGAGACATAAGAACAGTACATCTGAAGGGCATCATGTTTAGGAAGGGCGAGGTACACCTTTAGATGTAAAGTACAACTTGGAAGTGATTCAGTGTCTGTTATATGAAAGATGGCAATCACAAACTTTATTCCAGCCTGCTTAAGTTGTTTTCTCTTTGTTTACCTCTAAGAATGGCCATCACAGTTTTGGCTAGCATGTTTCTAGGCTCTACAGCTGATATGAAAGTGAGTTGGAATTCTGATTCCTCTTCAGAAAAAAGGGGTCATAAAAGTGAGAGGAAGGGGAAGAAGTACTAGAAGCTTTCTGAATCCAGTATGATACCAGTCCTAGCATACAAGAGTCCAGAATGGACTATCCTAAGGGTTAGGTTTCTTCTGCAATTACGACCGATCAAACAGTGTGAAGAAGCTGGCACCTGAACCTGTGATTTGAGGTGATGAGAAATCTTAATACTTGTATTTTATGATAGTAAGCTAATCATCTCCTTCCTGAATGGCTAAAATTTATATTATTCAAGATTTCTAGCATCCTAACTAATCATCAAAGCTGCATTCACGTCCTGAATGCCTCATGAAGTTTGCTTCATTTCACAAAGCATAAGAAATATTTAACTTTCTAAAATGTCTCAAAAGTTAGATTTCCAGAAAACCAGCAGTGGAAGATGACATGGGAGAGAAAGGAGTTATAGCAATGTTTGCAAATTCATTTCAGTAATGTCTATGGCTTCCACAACTATCTTCTTCTGAGCAATGGGTTGTTAATGACACAATTTTATTACTTTATGTCTTCCTAGGGAGATTCACATCCCTGTTTTTAAAGCACATGGAAACTGTGTTGCTGGCAATTGTTTATGGAAGCCATCTTGCAATGAAAGTAATATTTCTCATGGGCCAAATTCTGGACGACATTGTTCCTTCCACGAATTTACCTCCCTAATCTTTGTCAGAGTAAAAAGGTGATGGAGGAAGAATTGAATCCAACATGAATTGTAACACTATTATATTGGTTCTCAATTTTAGTTTGTTATGGTGTATATGCAGACTCCTGGACACAAGTAGAAGCCATGGGCAACTTCTTGCTACAAATCTGTCTTTCAGACAGAGCTCTCCATCTATCTCATGAGGTCTCAAGTGACAATCTTATGTTTCTGAAACTCAGGTTAATCTACAGAGTTCCACTTTGTCTGTGAAACAACTATTTCATGATGCTGGAGCGATTTTAAAAGGGTCCTCTTGAAGCTTTTGTTATCCTCTATGCCTTTTAGTGATGCACTGCTTAGAGAAGGCAGAAAAGTATGAAAATGTGTGGTTCAAGGTGACCTTGAAGTCATCTATGGAGATTTTCAATAATCCAGATCATGGTTGTCCCAAAGCTACTTTTCCAAAAGGTGAATGAACTTTCCTTGAAAACATCTAGCTTCTTATCTAAGAAGCTTCTTCATTTCAGATGAGAATTGAAGAATGTTTTCAAGGGAAACCCCCCCCCCCCAAGAATGTTCAGTTGCCTTTTGGAAAAGCAGCTTTGGGACACCTTGAAGTAGCAGCTCTCTGATGCTTTATTTCTTGGGAAGGGCTCTAACTTCCCTTTTCATATGTCAATATATGCCTTTATAATCTCCTGCAATATCTCCCCTGAAATTAAAAGAAAAAAAAAAATATCATTTTGACTTCTAGTGATTTCCATGTAGACTTTTTGGCATATTTTTGACATATTTTGCCATTGCCTTCTTTCTTTTTTAACTTCTATCTAGCCTACAGCACTGGGATTTCTGACTTTGCTAAGTGTTTTCAGGGTAAAAAATATCTGGAGGTTTCATAACTTTTACATTGTAATTATTCAGCTGTTAAAAGCATGTAGCCAAAATCTGCATCATTATCAGTCATGGATAAGTGCATACAACTATCATGAAAAGCTCAATCTAGCAATGGTGATTATTCAAGAAGACAATATTCTCCATAGAATAAGATGATGAGACTTTTGTATAAAGCCAAGAAGACACTGTATTCTAGCGCAACATTTTTACAAAATGTACATTTGTGTAAATTAGCAGTCTTCTGTGAAAGCTAATATTGAAGCTGTCCTTTGGAACACAAGTTCTGAAGGGTCCCACGTGAGATAAATTTTCTTGATAAAATCGCAATCACAGTGAGTTTGCATTGTGCCTGTTACTTGAATACATCTTTCAGATGTATTTCCTTGCAAAGTTGTATTTACTGAAATGCAGAGATATTTCGAGACAAGAATGGATTGTCTTACATAAGGTTTACCTAGGACATAAAGCATTATGTCTGCAATTTGCACAGGTATGCACTTCCTCTAACAGGTCTTGATTGGAAAATTTTAGCACACTGCTGCTCACCTCTGCATGATGTTCTTCATTTTGCTGCAGAACTTCAATCACCAATTCCGCCAAGCGAATTGTATCTTCTAGTTTTTTGGCAGGCGTGATTAACCGACCTACATTTTCTGCAGTACAAGAACTTGTATTAAAATGGAGTGAGACAGAAGAAGCTCAATATAAGGCCAATTGATTCGGTTGTTAATTCATTGTTTTTTAAATAATTGCAATCTGAAAAAAAAAATCTACATCATGCAAGGATTAAAATGCTATATAGTTAGTAACTGAGCAAACTATGAAGCAACATTTGTTGTTATATTAAGAAAACAGTGCTCCAACATTGAATTTAAAAGATATATAAAGACTTTTGCATTGATAGCAAGTATTTAATGGAAAGTGAGAAATATACGTTTCCTAGAGACAGTATCTTTCTATTAGGAATACATTAGGAATATTTAATTTAACAATTGATACATACATATATCTGTGCTCTAGATTTGAAATATTTTCACAATGTGTGTATTGTATAAAATTATCTAAGAATTAGTAAGATTGAAGTGGCAGATTAAAATGAACTCGCCCTATTTTACAAGGGTTTTTTTTGACGTTCTCCAAAAGCCAGATCAATTATTCATTAGGGATAGATGAATCATATTATTTTCCTTCCTTCCTTCCTTCCTTCCTTCCTTCCTTCCTTCCTTCCTTC
>NW_020769311.1:3500692-3607995 GCF_900518735.1 Pseudonaja textilis
CCTTCCTTCCTTCCTTCCTTCCTTCCTTCCTTCCTTCCTTCCTTCCTCCCTCCCTCCCTCCCTCCCTCCCTCCCTCCCTCCCTTCTTTACTTCCTTCTTTATTTTAAACATTTATAATTGCCCACCTTATATTAAAATCTGGGCAAGTCCCAATCAAAAATTAAAACAATATCCACAATAAAATAACACCATGCCACATTCCATCTAATAAAACTGTTAACATTAAATTTGTATTGTGTGTTTAGTCCATAGGGAGATTTGTGGGAGTCCTATTTCAATTTTCTGGCTTTCTAAAAAAAAGAGGACTCAGCTTAAAGTCACATGTAAACATAAATTTGTATTCAATGTGGCTTTTTTAGAGGAGAAAAGTATAAGCACGCAACCTTTTCTTTCTACATTCCACTCCAGGATGTCTGTCACCAACTTCTAGTTTTCAGGAACCTGGCCATATGATAGTATAATAAGCTTCCTCCTTTCCTTGACCTCTGTCAAAACCTGATGGCTTTTAAAAGGCATTAAAAGATATCCCCTCTTTTTTTTTTACTAGTATATGATTATGGCATCTCTTTCACCCATTTAATTCTTATTAATGTTATCAATTCCTTAGTTTGATTCCTATTTTATATATGCCCCCAGCATTTTATTGGATGGAAGTTTCTAATCACTGTTTTTCCTTGAATTGTAATGTACTTTTTAAAGATGCTTCATAAATACAGATTATTATTATTGCTATTGTTGAAATTTGCTTAATAAGTCTACTGCAAGCAATTTCAGACATATGAGACTGCTTGCCTATCTCCTTCCTTATGTCATATTGAAGTCTTCCATAATTAGTAACCAAGCTTCAAAAGTATTGCAGAATTGTTGCTTATTAGACTAAGAAACCAGGAACTGATCATGTCCACCAGAATTAATGAAAGTTTGCTGGCTTAGTCAATCAGAAACTGATGGACTGAGTCACAACTTAAGTGTCCAATTCAGGCTTTTGACAAAAGTCCACAGAATCACAATTGTCTAGCAAATGGTGGTTTATTAGATCCAAGTGATTTTATCCAAATTCAACTAGAAAGGATCAATGCACCTGACCACTCTTCCTGCATAGATTTGATTCAAAAGTGATAGTCCATTTGTGGGTCCTTCTTTTACCTCTTCTAAAAAACTAACAAAGAGAAAACGAAAAGCATTCTGTTCCTGTTACGTAGATTGTGTGAATAATCCAATAGAAAGCATTTTTTATGAGGACAAAAGAAAAGGAAAAATGGAAGGAAGGAACAGTTCTGACAACAATCTTCCAATACTTTTTGGCTTGCTACCCAATTTATGCTATGCTAATTACTAGACCTTGGGCACCCTTTAACTTGTGGAGGGAATATGTCCTAAACATTTTATAACAAGTGATATGCAAGATTCTGTCTCCAGGTAAAATGTAAATCCATCCCGTACTTGATTTTCTTTTTAATAATTTTTTTTTTGAGATAACTCCTTCAATTTATCGCCTTGTACGAAAAGTATCTGGAGCACTGCTCAATGAAACAACAGAGTTTTCAATAACTTCATACATCATTGAAAATCATACAAATTCACAGTTTTCATGCAAAATGTTATGCAACAACAATGTTATTTTGTGCTGACGTTGATATTTGAAAATGTTGCATATGTCAGACATTGCTAGACAGAAAATGTGGACATTTTGAAACCAAAGCTATTTCTAAAAGCGTTGCGCTAGCCATTTCTGGATAAAAGCTTACAGCGGGAACTAGTTTCATAGAAGCTACACTACGGTAAATTAAATAGGAAATGACTAAGCTAGCAATTTGTTGAATTAAGAAAAAAAAAAAGAAACTTCTTTTTACAGTACTTGATTCTTGCTTAGGTATGGCTTTCAGCATCTGATTGATCATGTTAGCCTGTGTATTAATAGATGGAGTGGGCCCAACTGGAGGTTTGGGCGCTGACAATCGAGCTGTTTGCGAATGATGTTGAAAAGACAGCAAAAATAAAGACACACGTGATTTCATAAACAGTGACAAAAAAAAGATGGTAACTTTGAGGGAAAAGTAAGCAGAAAATGATAAAAGTACACATGGAAGAGCTGCTGTTTTGCTTATCGTCAACTCAAGTACTACACAATTATGACAACAAACATTTTTATCTCAAGTTAACAGATTCCACTATACGAGGAAAGTTCACAATCTAAGATCCTTAAAATTCAGCGTGAATGCTAATTGTGATTTCATGTAGCCAAGTGCAAAAAGCAGGATTTTAGTACAGTCAATTAGGTTTTTTTTAATCTGCATGTGTCAAATGTGAAGTAGCATTGCCAGCCTTTTTCACCCATATAGGAAGAAATATTTTCTCTATAGATTCCTTCCAGACATAGTCAGTATTATTAATTGGAGAAAAAAGGAAGGAACTTCCTCAAATAAATTATTTTGCAGATACCGAGATTTAAAAAAATAATAATAATAACACAAATTTGGGCTGAAGACATAGCTAAAAAATTCTAAGTGCAATTTAAATATGTACTCAGATCTCTCACCTCCCCCCCTTAAAATGTGTGGTATCTGATAGTTTCCAGCTTGTTATTTTCCACTTAGAATTCTAGTGTCTTTTATACTCTGGGTTGAATCATATATAAAAATTTGCCAGTTCTATCAAATATGTTACTTTGCTATTCCAAATGTTAGAATACTACAAATCAGGACTTGACCCATCTGTCATATAGTTTGTGATATCAGCCTAAGGGAGAAAATGTATATAATGTATAAAATATATATATGTATATAATATAATGTTATGATATATTATAATAGAATAAGTTATATTATAATAGAATATAATAAAATGGAATAGAATAATATAATATAATACAATAAACATATTATATACATATATATATATATATATAATATTTTTTCTGTATTAACACAACAAATGTTATATGATGAATGTATTTGTCCTATATTTTATATTATATTTAATACAATATTTTAATAGCCAAAGCACTATTCTAAACAATTCTGTCTCTAAACATTTGGCATATTTATCTGAATAAATATGCCAGAAGTCATTCTCTCTCTCTCTCTCTCTCTCTCTCTCTCTCCTTTTCTCTTTCTCCCTTCCTCCCTCCTTGAATTTCCAAGAAATGGAAAAGATAAGAAGAGGAACCCCAAGTTTGGTCATTTATTTTAAAAAGAAAATTGTGTTTATTATAATTGTAAGTGTTATAAAAAGAATAAAGGGAATACAAGTTCAATGGTACAAATATTTAACTGTATAAAACTGGCTGACATTTTTTCCTACTATTCTTAATTAATTCTTAAGTTAAAAAGTTAAATTTATTGGGATTTTAAATTAATTCTTAATTAAGAATCTCAATAACTTCATTTCCTTAAACTTGATTTAAATCCAATGTCTGTGTTCTGGATTATAATCCTATTTTAATTTAACTTTCAATCCCAACCTAACACACAAATGCACAATTATAAGATTCAGAGTTGGATTTAGCTTGACTAAACCAACCAACCAAATGGAACATGTAACTAGCTATAAAGATTGGATAAAAGATGCTTTTAATCATGCTTGTTTTCATTTTATTTATTTATCACACTACTTTTTCTAAGGTGAACTTACCAGATACCTTTTGCAGTATGGAGAGTTAATTCAACTTTCTGGGAAGGGGAGGGGCAAGATGTAATGTGGAGAACATGTAATGCTTGTGTCAAATTCAATTTTGGCCATTGTTGGTGACATATCTGGGCAAATCTTTTGCACAATGTAGCTTTTTGAGCCGCTGTTAAAATTGCCACACGTACAAGGATGCCCTTTCTATTCCAAGATATTGCATTTTAAATGGGCTGACATATTTATAGAATTGGGGTTTTGAAGGTAGAACATACCATTCTATCCTTCCCTGGCCTTCTAACATTCCATTTCATTTAGCAAAGATAGAAATGAAAAACTGCAGAATCACGGTAGGCCTTTAGCTGCAGAGGGCAATTCCCATTTCTCTCTCTGCAACCCCACAATTGTGCCTTTATTTGATAGAATGGAGTTGTCATCTTTTCCACTTTATAGTACTGTATATTAATTATGATCAAATAGGATACGTGACCACCATAACTATCCACTAATCTATATGACTTCTAAAATAAGTATGTTGAGACAAAAGTTTCCTATCTCTTCCATTTTGCCATTTTGGACATTGGACATTGCAACATTTGACAAGGAGGTTAACCAAGTTCACTAAGCAATATTAAAATTCAGGTCTTTAAGTGGCCCGCTGCTAGTATTACATTGGTCTCGATCAGTCACCATGAGAAAAACAAGCCTGCAGATTTAAACAGTACTGAAACAGGGCACCTGATCTCTGCTCTTTGACAACTCTTTTAACAATGACAAAGCACAGTTTCCATTTTGCTCTCATAATCTCCCTGCTGAATCAGGTCAAAAACCCATCTCACACTGTTATTTTCTAATAACTGCTATTCAGAGGAAAAATGCCTCTAATCCTGGAGAGAGCATACTGGCATGACTAATAGCTGTTCTTATCCTCTATGATCTCCTTTGGAATTCACCTAAATTAATGGCCAAACTCCATCTTCTGGTAGAAGATTTCCTGTTGCTTCAGGAATGGGCAAGTAGCATTGAATTTGCGGATCCTTTTCTTGGATAAATTGGCTGAATTGCAATAGCAACGTTTCATTTGAACAAGGAAGGGAGAGTCATAGGAATCATAGAATCATAGAGTTGGAAGAGACCTTCTAGTCCAACCTCCTGCCTATGGCAGGAGACCTTGAATCATCCCAGACAAATGGCTGTCCAATTCTTTCTTGAAAACCTCCAGCAATGAGAACCCACAACTCAGGGAGGAAAAATGTTCCATTGGTTAATTGTTCTCAGTGTGAGGAAATTTCTCCTCAGTTCCAGATTGGATTTCTCTTTAACAAGCTTCCCCCCATTGCTTCTTGTCCTGCCCTCAGGAGCTTTTGGAGAATAGGCCAATCCCCATCTCTCTGTTGCAGCTCCTCATGTACCAGAAGACAGCTATCATGTCAACCCTAATTTTTCTCTTTGTTAGGTTATACATAGTTAGTTCCCTTAACTGTTCGTCATATAATTTATCCTGCAGACCTCTTATCGCCTTAGTTGCTCTTCTCTGCACTATCCCAAAGGTCTCAGCATATCTCTTTTTATCATGGTGACCAGAATTGAATGCAGTATTCCACCTGTGGCTACATTAGAGCAGTATAAAGTGGTAATATCACTTCTCCTGATGCTATCCCCTCTGTTGATGCAGCCTAGAAATGCATTGGCCTTTTTGGCAGCTGCAACACACTGCTGCCACACTGTTCATACTTAAGAGGTGGTCCAATAGACACCTAGCTCCCTCTCACAGACACTACTGTTGATCCAGGTACTGCCTATCCTGTACCTGTGCATTTGATTTTTTTTCTGCCTAGCTGCAGGACTTTACTTTTCTCACCGCTGAACTGAATCTTGTTAGCTAGGGCCCAATGTTCAAATCTGTCAAGATTGAATCTTGATCCTATCCTCCAAAGTTTTAGCAATTCCCCCAACTTGGTGTCGTCAGCAAATTGGACGCGCTCTCCTTCTATCCCCTCATCTAGATCAATTATGAAGATGTTGAGGAGCATTGGTTCCAAAACAGAACCTTGAGGTACTCCACTGCATGCTTCACTCCATGTAGACATAGTTCCATTGAGGACTACACACTGACAGCCAATTGTAAATGCATCTGGTGGTAATATTGCCTATACTGTTCTATCCTACCAAGGAGGAGGTTGTGGTCTACTTTGTCAAATGCCAATGCCTTACTGAAGTCTAAGTATGCTATACATGCAGTATTTCCCTGATCCCCTAATTTACTCACTTTTTCAAAGAAGGCAATATCAGTTGCCTTCAGAATGGCATGATCAGTTTTTAACAAACCGATGCTGGCTTCTGGTAATTGCTTTCTTAATGCAGCCACGCTGGTTTTACCTGGGGTCTCTTATTTTTCTTTCTCTGTGGGGTTGTGGGCAATTGGGCTTTTATTATCTTACTTTTCAGTTTCCCAAGCATCTTGAATTGTTTTTCCAATTCAAGTCAACCTAAAGGCATAGAGAAAGTCAATTCAGATCTTAACTAGTACCTTAAAATTGGCTTGAAAAGGACAATTAATAGTATTTTGCAGGCTTTTGAAGTTTTAAGGGTGGAGATGGATCATTTGCTCTGATCTTTCTGCTGAGTTCCCTCTGAAAGACAAGGAAACAATTGCCCACCCTTTGAACTACTGAAATTTACTGGAGGAGAGTCAAAATATCAAGATGGCAGATGAACACATGACCAAAGCCTCATGCTTTTGTATGTCTGCAAAATTATGTATGTAACAAAGGGCTGGAGCTTTGGTTGCACAGTTGCAACTTCCCTCTTGACTTTTTTGAGTGCCTCCCGCAGATGCCTCTGTTGAAATATCAACTACCTCTGCCACAAAGCAACCATAAACTGTGCAGAGAAGTACTTTTTGTCCCCATTCAACACTCTGGATTGATCCAAACTCTGAATATCATTAGAAAGGGAGAACAACCTCTCTCTCTAGTCACCTTCTGTAGAATATTGGTAAGAAAAGGATAGGTTGGGAAGAGTGACTCTCCTTGACTCTTGTGGTAAGATCTATGCCAGGGGTCTTCAAACTTGACAGCTTTAAGACTTGTGGACTTCAACTCCCAGAATTCCTCAGCCAGTCATGTTAGCTCAGGAATTCTGAGAGTTGAAGTCTGCAAGTCTTAAACTTGCCAAGTTTGAAGACCCTTGATCTATGCCTTTTTAGAAACCCAAGTTTTGTGAAAGTTTGTTGCCAATACAAGCTGCACACTCACCCAATCAAGTTATGTAGGTTGAAACCAATTGAGGTTTAAACATAATTGGAACCCTTAGTTGGTGTACTAGTAACTATAGAATCCTTTTGAAGACAGCATTTTTGGGGGTGGGTCCCAAGTGATTGGCATTTCACAGAGAGACATTTTTTTCTGAGGGTGCCAAATCCAGAGAACAATTGCAAGAGTGCAACCACAATCCAACTCTGCCACCATCATTAAATATGTTTTAGGATTTGAATTTGCCAGCAGCTGTGCATTTCTGCAGACATCTGTAGTGACCTGGATGGAAAAGTAAATTTCAAAGCGGTTTGGCATTTCAATCCTGCAACTATCCAGGGGTCCTGGTTCAGTTTCAACTTCCGTTGCGATGTCTTTGGGCAACTTCCACAGTGTATATCTGGGTGTGCCTCAGGAAAACCACAGAAGAGAATGAAGGAAGTGGGGGTGTTGAGAAACAGAACAACCCAAAGCAAAATGCCAATAGTGGCTAGCCTTATTAAGTTGCCCCTAAAATACAAAGCAGTGGTCTCAACAACTTCCATCCATTTTGGGGTGGGTTTCTCCCCCCCACAACCAATTTGTAGAAACAGCAACAAACGAAACAAAAAAAATATTTTTGAAGGCAATTGGGAGGATCTGTGCATCTTTCCTGCAGTCTGCACCAAGTACCACCGCAATCATTAAAAAACCCCTGCTGATTCCCTGCTGATGCCAGCAAGTGCATAGCTATGTCTCCTGCCAAACACTGGCAGGAGACGTAATTGCTGCATGCTATGTTACAAAGGCAATGGGGAGCAGGAAGCACATCAAATTGCTACATTGCTGAAAGTCCAAATTTATGCCCATCCTTATTGCTTCGAGGATAAATTTACTCGCTTTGAGAGAAAAAAAAGAAAAAGCAGAGAACTTTGCCTTTTTTTAATTTATGCATGTCTGTGTTCTAAACAGATCTAGATTCCTAGGGCTGATTTACATTAGCTCTTGGCCTCAGTGTCAATAGCTTCAGAAAGCACAGGGCTGGCTGGTTGGCTGGCTGGCTGGCGTACAAGAAAAATGGGTACTGCTTCTGCAGAGGTAGATGCGAACAGGCAACTCCATAGAGGAACTGTCAACTGAATTGCTGTGATGTCTACTGGGGCTTTTCAAACATGTCCCCTGTGATCGCAGAAGTCAGGGTTGCTACGCAAAAATCTCTGTCCAGAGGGAGGATTCATATCTGCAGCCCTGTAAGGTACGAGGAGGTGTTGAAATGAATGGAGCTATCCTGGCTTCCAGTCCTGTCACTGAGCCATCCAATTCTGAGAATTATCCAGCCATCCATGCATTTACCCTAAAGAATCACGGATGAGCTGCTAGCATCCTGACTATTCAGGGCACACTTGAGGACAATTAGAAAATGACAACACCTCTGGGACACTGATTTCACTTTCTAAACATTATTCATTACTGTCCTTTAGTAGAGATTTCCCCCCTCTGGGTGACTGGGCCGAGTTTAACATGCCATTTTCTCTACTCTTCTTTCTTTTCAGTGTTGTGTTTTGGGTGTGGACTTTTGTCAAAGCTAAGGAAGAAAAAAACCCACTTTGATAATGCAGTAGTTTGTCATAGTATGTCATAGTATCGCTGAAATTTGGGACTGCCCTTGATATGGCTATGCTTACAGCTTGACCTTTTCTTACCTTTACACATTATAAATTAGTGCAGATATGGTATTTGCGCTACCAGAGTGGATTATTTCTTCCCCAACTCATACAAATGCCCACACCTCAAGTTACAAAACTTAGTTAAAAATGTCCTTGACATGGATATGCGTACAACTTGGTCCCTTTATTCCTGAAGAAATGCTGATGGTTTCTATACGCAGAGCTACCTTTCTTCTGACTGTAGAGCAGGATGCTACAAATGACACTAGTTATATCTCCATTTAAAAATGGCCCAGGGTCACGTTAGGAGAGGTTTACTACATTTTAGAAATGTACTAAACATGTAGTAAACATTTTTCTTGCATCCTTTTTTACAGGTAGCCCTTGGATTACAATCATAACGGGGCCTGTCCATCATGGTTGTAAGTGGTGATGGTCATAAAACAAGTCATCAGATAACTGGACATTTTTAATGACCTTTTTTGTTGTTGTTGTTGGTAGTCCCAAAGGTGCTTTTTCAAGAGACAACTGGACTTCCTTGTTTTTCTTTGAAGACATTTCACTTCTTATCCAAGAAGCTTCTTCAGCTCTGACTGGATATGCGGAATGGAAGGATTTATATTCCTTGCAGATAGCTGGTCATCTGTTTGCTTGAGAGTTGTTGAGGCCACTTGGGGTTTATCTGTGTCCTCAGGATCACCTGAGTAGTGCAAATGGGTCTGGAACCTTCTTGGAACTGCTGAAAGGGCTGTGTTTTAGACTGGAGATAGATGATGTCATATCTCTTCCCCTCTGTTGAAAGAGGGCTGTATAATTTTGATATAGGCTCCACAACCATTTGCACTACTCAGGTGCCCCTGAGCATACAAATAAACCTTTATGGCCTCAACTATTCTCTAAAAGAATGCAAATGTCTAGCTGTCTGCAAGGAATATAAATCCTTCCATTCCACACCATCCAGTCAGAGCTGAAGAAGCTTCTTGGATGAGAAGTGAAATGTCTTCAGAGAAAAACCAGAAAGTCCCGCTGCCTCTTGAAAAAAACACCTTTGGGAGAACTGTGACTTGGATGATTGAGAATCTCCAAAGACGTTTGCTGGTGGTAATTAAGCAAATGCCATGATTGGTAAGTGAACACACAACAAACCCACAGTCGTTAAACAAATCAATGGTTCACTTGGGCTGGTTTTCCCCAAACCAGAAATAAATGCTGTTTTTTCAGCAAGAACATAATAAAATATGATTGTAGGGCAGTGCAAACGAACATAAATGTGAGTCAGTTGCCAAGTCCCTGAAATGGGTATACATTCACATATACAAACAAAAAGTACTCTACAAATTCTAATTAGTATAAACCACTGTAAAATCACTCATATCAAATTCTTGTCAATCCAGAAGTACGCTCTCAAAATCAGCTAAATTTCAGGAGGTTACCTTGTGTTTCTTTGCAAATCAATACAAACCAAAACTCAAATTACTCTAGAATTTTAGTCACTAAGTTTATTTTACGAGATAAAGTTGTAAAGGTGCCATAAAGGCGGTTGAAATGGGAAAAAAAAACTCCAAATAAATAATGTTCTCTAAACAATGTTCTAACATATGGAAATCTTCACCATATGTTTGTATGATGTCCACAAACTGGAGTTTGAAAATAAATGCATGAGGGATATAGTTTTATAAATTCACACCACCTTCCCTGATGTTAGAGCCCAATTCTATAACTTCCTTAAGGCTTTCAGGGCACAGGCTTCTGGACTAGAAAGTAATCTAACAGGTGTAAGTAATCTAACAAGGCCAGGTCAAAAAAATCAAGATGGTGCTTGCAATGGTTTGGCTAAAATGCTGCCATTTTGTTTTTACTTCTATCGTGACTCTTTTAACATAACCTGCAGATATCCTTTGAAAGCTAAATGTAATGCAGACAAATAAATAATATTATATTATGTTAATGTCTCAAGACGAGTAATGCAGCTTTCACATATTACTACAGACACTCAAATGCTAGAGGTAGATGATTCTCACAGGCATTGTTGATATTAACCATTATGGACATATCCGGTGATTTTTTTTTTCAGAAATTAAAATAGTCTAGTGACCTGGATATTCAGGTTTCCTGACATATTTACGATTCACAGCAACAGTGTCATTATTTTAGTCTTTTCATGTGATTTGCCTGCGTGAGGGCTATTTCCTCATAATTGACTATTTTTGCTGATGTGCATCCATATCCAGTGCCAATCCACCAACATTTAATCAGATGGAGGCATTTTTACAAGTTAGGATGTCTGATCCTGTTGGGGTCACCACTAATCATGTGCAGTGTCTTCATCTAGACATTGATGAAGGCAGAACACCTAGCACTTTCTTTCCTTGACACATATTATCAGTATAAGTTGCACATAGCTGTGGACACTTGTTTAAAATGTGATTGCTGATGAGAATGGCAAGTCAGAGCGCATTTATTGTTATGGCCTTTTGAGAGGGACAAGGCATTGCTCAGTTGAATGGGGTATATTACTTCAGTGACTCTTGTACTCCTTGTATAATGCCATATTTTTGTGGTGTCAGGGAATGCCTGTGAAATTAAAAATAAAGTTCATACTTAACAAGTTGCAGCTATTTCTCTCAAAAGTGACTTGAGGAAAAATTGGTCACAAAATTCTGTTTAATTTTTTTCTCTCCAAAAAGTGATTCCTGCCAAAACAGTTCAAAATCAAGAAAACACAAAGAAAAGACTAAGAGGAGATTCTAAAAGTAATAGATAAGATTTTAAGACATTTCAGAAAAATGGTATTTATATACAGAAGTCATGACGGAAGTCTAAGAGATTTGAGGGAGCATTAAAGATTTTTTTTTTTTTATCTCAACTGTTTCCTTGCTTTATTACACTACCACATTACAAACAAAAAAATTACAACAAACATGACTTCTCTCTGTTGTTAGTTACACATTAACAAGAAAACCATTCCACCCAAATGGGGCCAAAACAGAAGATGTGAAAAACAAAAATGAGAATTAGTTTATATATCAAACAGTGGTTTGAACAAAGAGCCAGATTGTTAATACTTTGGGCCACCAAAATGTAAGCGACTTTGTATGTTATGTATGAAGGTGTGTATGTATATGTGTGTGTGTGTGTGTGTGTGAACAAATAGCTTCTTTGTTAGACTATACCTCACAACTAAGAAAATTGCATTGTTACTTCTGTTTAAATTTACTTAGGGGGGAAGAACAATACTAGTTACACGAAGTAAGACAGCACAAATTAACTCCTTAAGGATTACTGCAACTCCAACGTTTCTCTATACGGAGCACATATCTTAAGGAGCTTTGAAAAGAAAACAAAGAAATATATATATATATATATATTTAAAAAAACTCAACAATCCTAGTAAGTTATAATGCATATACAGATGTTCACCTGCATCCTTTTGATTCTCTATATGAAAGAGAGAGAAAGCAACAAGGAGAAAAGAGAGAAACAAGAACAGATATGCAGAATTAATGAGCAAGTGGATCAAAATGCCCCCAGTTATGTGTGATATATGACATTCATAAAGAAAAGAAGTTGCCCAATCTCTCCCACCCACCCAAAGCATGGAGATCATAATACCATGTGTCTTGCCAAGAAAGAATTTAATCATTGTGCAAAGAAAAATAAATGGGTGTTGAAGTGGTTTCCCTCTGCAAACACATATTGCGAATTAGATCAGCAAATGAATATACATAAAATATGCTCTATTCAAAGGTTGCTATTGAAAGAAACTAAAATAGCACTCTATTTGAGAAATAACACACAAGAGACATGAAAGAGCTAATGTCCAAAAAGGACGTTTTTCCAGTGGTTTTATGCAGAGGTTGTTACAAACTTCAGAAACCAAAAACATTCGGGAAATATTTCATAGCTGAACTGTAACTCCGTGCTCCCTGGCGCAGTAAACTCCCTTTTGATTGTGTACCAGTGACAAGTGTTTACAAATTGGGGTTACACATAAGCAAAGTAAAAATGCATTCAGGTCACAGACAGAAAGAGCGGAAAAAACTTACAGACAAATTGGAGTTTGTCACAAACAAACAAACAAACCAAAAAAAAAACCCGGCTGAATTTTTCTAACCTGGTTTTTAGGCTGATAAAAAGTGACTCAACCTCTCACAACTGGGACTTTCACAGACAGAAGCAACAGACAAGCCAATGCTAAAAGACTCAAAGCGAGGAAAATGAGTTGGTCTGGCTCTGGATTGGACGGAGGAAATGAAAACAGAAAAGAGCGAAGGCAGCATGGAGAGGTGGAAGGAAGGTACTCACGAATGGTTAAATCCATCACTTGAGAGGCCAAGCAGAAGACAGGATGCTCATACATTTCTCTCTTTTTCCCTATAAAAGAGGATTTGGGCATGCAAGAGGCTTAGGTCAGAGGTAAAGAGGTTATAGGTCATAGGTCAGAGGAAAACTTTACATTAGCTTTAAAGGAAAGTAGCTGTAGAGTATTTGGGGATACATACAGGAAATAAAATAAAAATTAAAAAAGGAGATTTAAAATTGGGTGTTTACTGGATTAACCATTCAGCATGCTCATGAGTCACAAAAGAGATTGCGCCCATGATTCTAAAGGTTTGTTCTGAATTCTTGGTAGGAATATAATGATCAGAACATCACAAACAGGAGGAAATAGAATTCTGTTATTTAAGGCTCCGAGATACTAAGGAGTTTAGCCTTTAGTATCTAAGGATTTCACAGGTATTTCTTCATAAACATAGCCTCAAACAGCATTGCTGATCATTGTTACTTATCTTAATTTTAACGTACTCTAGATATTGAGACAGAATAAAGCATTTCATTTCCAAATGGGTAGATTCCTTTCAGGAAACAGGTTGCACAATATGCACACAAATATACATATATATATATATGTAAAGTTAAAAACAATTTTAAAAAAAGCAACTCCTAGTGAGTGGACTATGCTCATGAGAGAAAACCTGAGGCATGCAACTTGCTGATGTTGGGTTGTTTGAATTAACAATCCCAGCATGCTTTGAAACTGACGCAACCACTTTTTCTAGAGGCAACATAGAAAAGTGGCTGAACCAACCACAAACAAGGAAAAGGAGAAGCAGAAGAGAGCAGGTAGTGTGGGATGAAAGTACTTCTCTGAAAACAACAGCTGGATTTAAAAGAAAAAGGAGAGAGAAAGAGAGAAGAGAGAAAAAAAAACTAAAAAACAGTTTGTTGCTTCAAAGTTTCCCAGACCTAAAAGTCACAGTGCCAAAAAAAGAGGGCAGAGAATTAACACAATCAAGAAGAATTGAGGCACAAAAGGAAAGTACACGCTAACTGTTCTACGTTTTTGGGAAATGAATGCATTTTTACTTACAGATCATAAAGTTTGTTTTTGCATAGATATATCTGAAAGAAGAGAGCACAGCTTACCGACAAAGTTGGTGAGGGTTATACAGAGACCTAGGGAGCCCAGGGTGTATTCAAAAGGAAAATAACAAGCCCAAAGGTGCTTTTGAACTTGAGTTCTCCCATGTCTTCACAAAGCAGATTTAAACATTGAAATTTGTAACAGAGTTCACCAATTAAAACCCGTGAAGTAGAAGGCTTGGATAAATTGCTTGATAGCTCAGCACTCAAGAGACTTGCTTTTCTTCTCTATTTTCACTGCTCATTACCGAGTCAAGAGTTGATAAACATCCTTTTAGTGCCCAATTCTTAAGTGTTTCTCACTGGATGCATAACAATGAATTCATTACCACTGGTACACAATTTGCATTGTCAATGGGGGGAAAAACATTGAAAGAGAGAGGAAGTATATCAGTGTACAGACCCTGGAAATATGTGACTTATCACAACAGACCTTCTGACAAGCAAGGACGAGAAGAAAGAAATTGAATAGTGATATTCATTCTACCAGTGTTATTCCTCGAAGTGAACACAGTTAAAGCTTCATGGCTCATACAGGAGGAGAAACCACCATCCATATTGCACGATTCCATGTTTCACATTTCACAGCAAATATTTAACTGGAGTTTTACATTACTATTCAGCAACAACCGAGTAACAATGAAAATTGATGAATGCATTAAAGATCTATTCACATGTATAATTAGATTCCTGCCAAAAGCATATCTTCAAGCAAGTTTGAAAATGTCTTTTTGATGGCTACATGTGTCTTTGGTCACTAATTGTTATTCTTTCCTAATGTAAAAGGTCAGCAATATCATCTGCAGCAAATTTAGAGTGACAAGAATGAGTTCTGAAGCTAGCACAAGGCCAACTGACTTGACAGGAGCTGCTATGCAAAAAGGGAAGGTGGCAAACGTTATCCAGGGAAAAATAGACATTTTTAATTAGCTTCTAAAGAAATGAGTGCCATGCAAACATTTTGGATTTTCTGCTCATTCAATTGTCCAATGAACCCACTGTCACAAGCAGTGTTATGTAGATTTCACTCTTTCACTCTTTTGGGGTGTGTGTAGTGTGTGTGAGGGAAATATATGCTGAATTTTGATTACTGCCCTATGCAAGTTTATTCTATTCTCCATTTCACTTTATATTTTAAAAATCTATTTGCTTATCTGCTTATCTGGTAATATGCAGATGATCTTTATTTTTAACGCAGCTTTAACAACCTTCTCTGAAAGAAAACACTAACATTGAAGTTAAGAATTTAATTTACCTTACCTTCGATTTTTGCATATTCTGATAGCCGGGTATAGTTAGTCAATGCAGCTTGTTCTAAGCATTTACGGATGACAGCTTTTACCTCTTCTTGAGGGACAGGAGTAACTATGTCTTTCATCAACACCTTGATATAAGGAAGCATTGATTTATTATGTCTTCTTAATTATTATTATTTGTAAAATAATCTACCCTCCCAATGCCCTTTGTCTCCCTCTTCTGGCCAGAAAAGAAGACAGCAGTAGCCTTATCCTTTGGTCTTGAAACTTCTGGACTTGGTCTCTTGAGGTCCACAGTCTGGTTTTGTAATTTATATTTTGAAATACTGCATGAAATGATGAAGGATGTGCAACAAATCTACATAAGGTGCATGTTTTATAAAATGTCTATGTGGCACCTCAAAGTCACGATTTCCTTTCTCCTTTACAAAGATAGATTTTTTGACCATATTTGGAAATTAATTACGTTCTTATACTGCAACATAATAGAGCAATCTGATTTTACCAGTTGATGAAACTCCAGCCACAATAAATAATATAAAGATGCTACAGGACTGCATGGTTTTTAAACCTAATGTCTCTGGTATTTACAGTTTCAAAGAATTTTATGACTGTGAAATCAGCCCCCGCATATGGCATCAACGTACGCACCAGTAAAAAAAGTCACAGCTCCATTAGATAAAATACCAGATATTATGTGATAGGAGTACAGATTGGTTTTGTATGATTTATAGAGTGTTTTAATGATATGCAACCATAATTTAGAACATCAAGCTTGCAAATGTAATTTCCATACGCTGATGATTTGAATGAAATCCATGGCTGTGCAAGCCAAAGACTTTTTGTGCAACCACCAGTTTCCTCAAATCAGTTTCAGAGAATCTCCTCAACCTGTAAAATGGATTTCTGTAGGGGCCTGCAGATGGAAAGAATTGTTTCTTCCTTGGTGTATTGCTGAGCAAAGAGCCTTCACTCTCCACAGTGAAATAATGGTTTTTGCATTTAGGAGAAAAGTAGCTCAGTGTTCTATGCACTACCATAATCCAAACATGGCTCAATATCTATATATGAAGCTTCCCTGAATGGATAGATCGATTACTTCAGATACAGAGGAGCTACTGGGTGGACCATAACTCCTGGAAGGACAACTTGATTAAGTCCAACCATATAAACTAGTGTGTACAATGCTTAGGATAAAAGTAGGATTGATAAAATTATGCACAGTAGGAGAAAAAATATTTCTCCCAATCATCATTTCTAAGAGGATGGAAAGGCAAATTAACTCTCTCTCTTCAAACCAATACAATCCAAACCAATTTAAATTCAACTAGAGGAAGATGGCCAAATATGGAAACTAGGTCACTGCCTTAGTCTTTCAAAAACCTTAACAAAATAATGAAGTTGACCTTGGAGGTCTTCTAGTCTAATCTCCTGCTCAAGTAGGAAACTCTAGACCATTCCAGACAAAGCGTTGTCCAATCTCTTCTTAAGAACTTCCCGTGTTGGAGCATCCACCACTGCTGGAGGCAAGTCATTCCACTGAATAATTGTTCTAACTGCCAGGAAATTCCTCCTTAGTTCTAGGTTGCTTCTCTCCTTGATTCGTTTCTACCCATTGTTTCTTGTCCTGCTTTCAGGTGCTTTAGAAAATATGTTGACTCTCTCTTCTTTGTGGCAGCCCCTGAGATATTAATCTTATGCTTACCCGTTCCAGGAGCGATAAGGTGGCTTTTAAAGCTCCTTCTGGTCGGCCAAATGGGAAGCAATACCTAGAAATAATACATAGTTTTTATTATTTTTACCGTGTATTACTTTAGATAGTTACATCAGTTTGACAAAAAGAGTAATTTTCCCTATCTACTTTCACCTGAATTCCTGTATCAACAAACACTGGCTTAAACAAAACTACAAGAATTGAGTTGTACCTTTTAAGAAAATCTGGAATTTTTAATGACTGAAGAAGATGCACAAGGCTCAGATGGATTGAAATCTTAGTTAAACACAGGAAATGAGTTATGACTAGATCCAGCATTACTTCACATATAATTCATACCATTACAATTTTATGTGTCGAGACTCTAGAGTGCTACTATCATTCCAATAAATATGAACAATGTTGATTAATTCCCAAATTAGCTGGGGCATGGGTATATGTTTTGTGCTCACAAACATTTTCTTGATATGATACTTGGACTTCTATCAGGAAAGCAACTGAGACAACTGATGATTTCAAATTGGAAGGGATGTTTACAGGTCGAGTGGAAGGAATACCAACCATGGCAGATCTCTTTCAATTAATAGAGACTGGATTTTGTGTCATGGCTCACTGCTACACCGAACATGAGTTAGGAGGAAGGATACCTATTAATCTTGTAACTGCATGACTGTTTCAGAGAAAATGGGCTTCTCCATGGTTGAATCAAAGAGAGGAAAGGGCATGAGGAAAAAGAGTAGACCATTGCTAGTAATAAGGAGATAAGCAAAAGGAAGCAAAAATTAAAAATAAAAATCAGACAACAACCTGGCCATATTATGTCCCAGTCATTGTCCTTAGATAAAGAAAACAGCCGTTCTGGTTTTAAACACAAAATGTGAGCCAAAACTTGCGCATCACCACATCATCACTTTTAATTAATAAATGTAGGTAATCCTCAACTTACATTTGGGACCAGAATGTCTGTTGTTAAGCAAAATGGTTGCTAAATGAGTTGTGCCTGATTTTACCACCTTTTTGCTTCAGTTGTTAAGTGAATCACTGCAGTTTGTTAAGTGAGTTATGTGGTCATTAAGTGAATACAGCTTCCCCCTTGACTTTGTTTGTCAGGAGCCAGCAAATAAGGTGATCAAATGGCCCCAGGATGCTGCAACCATTGTAAATACATGCTGGTTGGTTGCCAACTGCCCAAGTTTTGGACATGTGACTGTGGTGATGCTGTGATAATCGCAAGTGTGAGGACCAGACATAGGTTACTTTCTTCAGGGTCATTGTAAGTTTAAACAGTCATTATATGAATGGTTGCAGGTGAAGGACTACCTGTATTTATATAAGGGTATGATCACAAAAGTCAAAATGATGGCTCTGATGGGGCAATTGAAGTTCTGGTAAAACATTAGGGGTATTTCCTCTAAGGGGATAGCTTTCATCTACTGATCCAAAAAGCAAGATTTCTCCTTCCTTTTATATTCCCTCTTCTCAAGATACATTCAAAAAGATCACAGAATCCTCCCAAGAAGAGTTTTAGGTTAGGAGACTTTAAAGAGGAGGAGGCAGTCTTAAGGACTGTCTTCTTTAGAAAGTCTTCCATTCCAAAATGGAATGTTACTCACATAACAATAGATTTCAACCATTGATAAATTTAAGTGGAATTGGATCACCCTAAATTTAAGTGGAATTGGATCACAGGGGTGTCAAACTCAAAGCTCAGGGGGCGGATCTGGCCCATGGGACCACCCTGGAAACAGCAAAGAACCTGGCCTGCAGTGCCTCTGCCAGAGAAAATGGCCTCCAAACACCCTCCCGAGCTCCATTTTCACTGGCAGAGGGTTGCAGGAAGCCGTTGAGGCCAAAAACAGACCTCAGGAGCCTGTTTTCACTGGCAGAGCACTCAGGCCACCACAGGCACCCCCCACATGAGTAATGTTGAGCTGGCCACGCCCACCCTGGCCACACCCACCCTGCCCCTCCCCTCTCAGGTCAAACACAACCCTAATGCAGCCATCAATGAAATTGAGAGTGACATTTCTGCCCTAGATTAATGGTAAATTTAAAGCTTAAAATTGCAAGTTCTTCTCCTAAGCATTCTGTCTACAACTTTTAATGAATTGCTACTACTTAAGCAAGTCATGATAACTCCAACAGTGGAAACTTGAGGACATGATTCCAGATTTGGAAATACAAATAGCCATTATTACCTAAAATGCGTGATTTGATTTTCCAATAACAATCGCAGCCGCTCTTTGATGTCTTCAAACCGGTCTTTTTCTTCTACTGTTACTGTTCCTATTCCATCAGGCCTGAAGAAAAAACACTATGAATAACTTGAAAGCTGTCTCGTGGCTTTTATGAATCACCGCCACTATAATCCAAAGCGTGCATTTCTTTACACTTTTAATTTAAAAAATGGGTGTGAATAAATAGTATCATTTCAATTACAAACATTTGAAATTACTGATGGAGTCCTCCAGACTTTGTTGAATGTATACACCTCTGAACAGAGAACCTACTCCCTTATTTTGATTTGCCCTATTTGCACTATGTAGCCCTGCAGATCAAAACACCTGAATTGCATGGATTACAACACCCAATTTTAGATTGAAGTTAATGAGCTAAGAGGTTTTGCTGCACCTCTGCCTTTCTATGGAAACCAGTTTGGAGACGTATGTATGTATGTATGTATGTATGTATGTATGTATGTATGTATGGTATTCAGCTTTGTTCGGGTATTTTCCCACGTCATTGTAGTTGTGGTTTTAAAGTTGTAGTGTTTCGGCAGAATCTCATCTGCCATCATCAGGCTTCTGTATTGTACAACTTTAAAAGCACAACTACAATGACATGGGAAAATACCCGAACAAAGCTGAATACCATACATGTAAGTACCCGCGAAAACTTAAGAAACACACACACACACACACACACACATAATCATAAACACCATTTTTCACCAGGACATCTTAAATTACCCCCATACAGATCAGGAAATACTTGTGATCATTCATGGCGGGAGGTGTAAAACTAAAGTGACTAAATAGTGTAGCTTTTGAGATTCATTTTTTGAGAGTATCAAACTTGGCAGTAGACTTTTGGAAGTACATGGGGTGGAGAATGGCTGCGTGTACATCTCTGAAATAATGATGAAGAGAACAATACCCTTGAGTCCTGTAGTTTTCTTGACAGGTTTACTAAAATAGGTTTCCATTGTTTTCTTCCAATATGTTTTTTTTGAATTCCCATCTGGGTTTAAACCTTTGGAAACCCCATGCATTCATCAATTAGTAAATTAAAGGTGAGAGGTGACATATAAGAAATATGAGGAACAGTAGCTTTAATAGAAATGATTGTTTTCCCTGGGGAAGTATCAAAGATCTTGTTAAAGTAGACAAACAATAACCTAACCTGATCATTACAAAAAGGATGTACTTTATTTTACATTAACAATCACTGTTGCTAATGCTGAACTCATTAAATACTTTTCTGAACAAGTGGTAGATGTCCTCTGATTTGCAAACAATGTAAGCATAAAACCAGCTTAAATCAAAATGCTCTATCTGAATTAATAGTTGAATAAACATTCACCAGAACCAAAGATTATAATTCTGGATAACGATATTCGACACCACTGTTATAATATCAAATTTATTTATTCATTTAAAACATTTATTTAGTGGCCCAGCTTCCAACCCATTCTGGACGGCTCCCAACCTTTAGCCTAGGACACAATATTGTATCAGCTTCAGTGTGTAAAGAGATGAGATACTAATAGCCATGACAGTAATTTCCTAATGCCTTTTCTGCAAAGACTTTATTCAAGATTGAAAAGAACGATGAACATCTTTTGCCTTTAAAGTCCCTGCAAATACAGCCACATACTCTTCTACTCCAGCTTTCTACTCAGTCCATCTTTAGCTTTCCTGACAGTTGTGTATCCCTTTAAACATCAACAGTAAAGGAAAATTCATCCTTTTCCAAAGCAGTCTGCTTCCCTGTTAAAAAGCTCTTATCACTGGTTTTCCCCCCATGGAAATAGATAAGAAATCTATATTCTTATATTTCTTTTTGAAAGATAAATGCCCTTTTCTTCCTAATGTTTATCTATGGATCTTGTACCTACAAAGTAGCTAAATTAGTCCTTTGCTGGAATAAATATTAGGCATTTCTATTATTTATCGGTGTTTATGTAACAAAGAGACAGAGCCCGAGAGTATCAAAAAACACGTTTTTGTATACCTATTCATTGCTGCCACAAAATGTGTGTGTGTGTTTGTGTGAAATCTGCTGACTGCTCCAACCTTCTCTAACTCAGACCAGAAAATGAGCCATATGATGAGTGCATTCCTTTTTCCTATGGGCAACCAATATCACAAGCATTTGTGTATTTGTGTGTAGGGTGTAGCTGAAAGTACCTGCTTTTAAAGATAATGTAAGTCTTAAAACTGAATAAATGCTTTTTATTTAAAGCCCCTTCCCTTCCATGTTTGGATTAAGCTTCCTAAATCCTTGGTACGAGGCTAGTTTCGTTACACAAAAGACTTGGCAAGGGATTACGAAGCTTGTACTGAACTTCCTGTCAAGGGTTAATTGGGAAGCTTTATGTTCCTTTTAAAGACCCAAAATGTTCCCAAGATTTTTTTTTCAACTGCAATCTGTATAGTCAATTTATGACCTAAAGATTCAAATAACTCAAACTACAATACATAAAAAGAAATACGAATAAATAAACATTACTAGCAGGGTATATAAGCTCAACATTTTAAAATGAATTCTTAACTTTTTTCAAAGAAAATAATAATGAAGATTTGGATTAAAGAAAAAAAACATTAAATGGGCAAAATAAATCATAAATCTTTCACTGAGGCTTAATGCATATGACACTTTTTAGTCTTTTCTTCTTCATATGCTTTCAGGGAAGATCTCCAGAGAAGATCCCATAGTAGTGCATGCAAGTTACAGGAGGAAAATAAAGAGTCAATTTTCTTCCTGATCTAACCTTGATGTTAAATTCCATTAAAACAAATTGATTGAAGTTGCAGTAGCTGTCAGTAATCCTGTACACCAATGTTTCAATGATACTAGGAATATTTCCTTGCATTCAGTGAGTTCTGGGCTTCTAAACCTTGCTATACTATTAATATCATTAGAACCTAACCCTAGCAAGGCAATTTGGGCTTCATTTTGATTAAATATATGCCAAAATACTACCTATAAAAATTCAGCCTGATGTTTAACTATTAAAAAAAAATGTTTTAGTTTTGATAAGCATGTATTCCTATGATCAGAAAATGAGACAACAGCCTACTCTTTCAAACGATGGGCTTGTTTAGTGTTGTTTCGCCAAGAGTCAAATAGAAGGAGTCATTTTGAATAGAAATAATAATAATATAAAAGCCTCCGTGCTAATTTCCAAATCTTCTTTTAAAGAAGTTAGTTTTCAAGACTAATTACTCTAAAATATACAAACGCATTGTTTACTGATAAAACTCAGTAAGTATACAATATGTTATCAATGTGATAATTGCAACGATTGCTTGATAACGTGAATGTGTAAATCTGTTACCACTAGTTATTGCCTGATCAGTTCTCACAGATTACTGCCTCTTAATGTGTCAGCCAATTGCCCATTGAGGGGGAATCCAAATAGGAGGTGATATAGTTGCCCATCTCATGTTCTCACACTATTATTAAATGAAATGTGTGAATTTTTCCCTGATTGAAGCAATAACCTACGAAGTGTTTTACTGAAAAATGTCTTGACATGAGTAGAAATGTAAAACAAAGCGAAATGTGGCTAGAAAACTTGCTCTTTTATGCTACTCCTTCCTTAGTTCAAGACATCAATTTAAAACTTATGGCAAACTTGACATGCTTACTACAGAGAAAGCTGCCGGTTCCAAGAAGACAAAATGGTAACCAATGGCTACAGATGGCCATGGCTGACACTTAGATTCTGAACACATTGCAAGATAAGTTGCTTCCAATTGTGCTGAGGATCAGAGCAGCAGACTGCTGCTTATTTTGCTGCATTCCACAAAACACTCACTCCCCAATGAAAAAAGTTTTAAATGCCAGGGAGTGGAAATAGGGCATTCTGCCCATCCTTAGTCCAACACAGGAACTATTCTATTTCCAACTCGCTATTTTCTGCTGACTTCAATGGGAGCAAATTTTATCATCATTCGTAAAGAGTGCCAGTGCTAGTCTGTGGAGGCAAATGAACAAAGGCTCTTTATTCCATTTGTTTGGTTTGTCATAATAAGGTGGGAACCTTTGCTTTGGAAATGGCCCCAATAAGCTCAGTAGGGTTTGTTTTCAAGCAAAATGGACTTAGTCAAAACAACTTGTAGATTTTTTTTTTCAAATTCAGACTAGAAGCTCTCACTCTAGAAGAGAACCACTGGGTTAAACTCATGTGGCACTGATCTTTCCAATCCTGTGCTTACTTAAAATAAAATGCCTTTACAAAACCTTTAGTTGGTATCCCAGTAATAATCTTTTTTGGGGGGGGGATACCCTAGCTAGTGTCATGGAAATCTAATGTTTTACCACTCCACCATAACCCCTGCATTTTTATAATTAGCTTTGGTTTTACTACTCAGTGAATTTTCGCTATAATTTAGGATGCCCTTTGTTATGTTTCTACTAGCTCAATGCCCGTGCTTTGCTACGAAACTATGTGGTCGGGGTTAGTTTTGGGGGAGGAAAATAAGGGGAAAAAATTCTGCCTCTGCCTACCAACATCCATCGATAGCCATCTGGCTAGCATCCTGTCAGTGTGTGAGAGAGTTGAGGGCTGTTTGGAAACTGAAGCACTATTTGCTGTGCGTGAGGGCAAGAAGGAGTCAGCAAGGAGCCTGGCCGTGGCTTAGCTCAACTGTTCTGTACTAAAGCTGCTTGGTGCTGTGAAACTAAAACTGAAACTCCTCTCCTCTGCTGCGTTTTGCATTTGGAACAGATTTCTTTTCAGGTGGGGAGGGGGAATAGAACTCCTTAGCATCAGAGTGTGTTAAAATCCTTTCTTAGTGAGCACCTAGAAGCCAAGAGGAACATACGTGCCAAATTTCAAGTTTGTAGGCTTTACAGTTCTGGAGATTTTGTGATGATGCGTGAGTAGTATTTCGCTTTTATATATATATAGATTAAGTTAACTGAGAGAAAGTTCATATCTCAAGATACTCCATTCTGCTAGTGTGTAGATCCTTGAGAAAGAAGGACCTGATGGTTGAGAGTACTAACTTGCAGAGGATTTATTAACCTTTCTATGATCCTTATCAGATTTTGCATTCCACCGTCTGGCAAGTGTGCAACAAAATATTGAGAAGGAAGGGAACTCCTCCAGAATTTCAAGAGCATTCATTGCTTCCGGAAGACAGAACCCAGAAGACTGGGTTATCCAAACTTAAGGATAATGGTATCCATCCTCAAAAATCTTAGTACAACAAAGGCTCATAAGGCAGAGTATCATATCCAATCCAAATATTACCTGATGATAAACTTGTAATATAGTTTCCTTAGTACATTAGATGACAAATCAACCCTGCGTCATTATGAAAATGACACATGAACAAAAAACATTATTCATTTTAATTGTGAAATTACATTTTACTATTCCTCAGACTATATTTTCTTTGTGCCATATTGCATCTGGAATATTTGGTCAGGTTTGCATCACCACAATTCAAGAAGGAGGCTGAGAAACTGGAAAGACTCCAGAGAAGAAAGAGCAACAAAGGTGATGAGAGGCTTGGAAATTAAGTCTTAGAGCCATGGTGGTGCAGTGGTTAGAATGCAGTACTGCAGACTACTTCTGCTGACTGCTGAGTGCCTGCAATTTGGCAGTTCGAATCTCACTAGGCTCAAGGTTGACTCAGCTTTCCATCCTTCTGAGGTTGGTAAAATGAGGACCCATGCAGACTCTGTAAACTGCTTAGAGAGAGTTGTAAAGCACTGTGAAATGGTATATAAGTCTAAGTGCTGTTGCTATGAAAAGTAGTTAAAGAATTGAATATTAATATAAAGAAGGCTAAAGGGAAATATGAAAGGGAGACAATCCTTAAAGGAAAGAGGCTATCATAGTACTTGATGGAAGGACAAGAGTTCTGATAATGACAGCAGTTAATCAGTGAAGCTGTGGGTGCTTCATCACTGATGGTTTGCAGGTAAATCTGGCTGGGATAATCTGAGGATTCCCACACTCCAAGGTATCTTTTAACTCCATAATCCTATGAAATCACATCAGGACCACCCACCCAATATTGTTGGATTCCAATCTTTGTATTTTTCATTGACCATGCTGTACAAGGCTAATGGAAGCTATTGTTTATATTTGATATAGCCTGAAGAGTGGTTGATGACCTTTGTTAATTTTGAATGATCCTAATAAGGGCATTATTCTGCCATGTTTTGTTAATTTAATTAAATGTTTGCATCTCTTTGGACAGGTGCAAACATTTTATAAAAATAGTATTGAAAGTTTTAAATTTTGGTCTTTTTACTGCAAAACCACAAATTATATGCATAGTGGATAGCCAAATTAGAATGATGATTCTACTAATAGAACACTGGAAATGCTCAAGTGTTGATATGTCCTAACCCGTTAAAAATATTTCTGCTGCTGCTATTGTGGAAATCACTTATACTACTATACATATTTCACTGAGCATTAATAGAAAAAAGTCTCAGTGGGAATCCTATGTACTCTTTGCCAAAAATAGTCTGGGATTTTCTTTTAGATGAAAAATTTGAAAGAAACTGTGGTCATAGACACCTAATATTTAAAATACTATATGCTTCAAATTCCTCAGTTACATATGTATTAAACCAGAACTATTGAATAGATAAAGTAGTAGTACTAGTATTGCATGGCTGTGAGAGGTAGACTATAAGGAAGGCTGAGCACTGAAGAATTAAGGCTTTCGGATTATGGTGTTGGAAGAAATGCCTGAGAGTCCCTTTGACTGCTAGGAGATCAAGTAAATAAATCTTACAGGAAATCAACCCTAACTGTTCTTTGGTAGGACAGATACTGAAGCTGAAGCTCTGGCCACCACATGAGAAGAGAGGACTCACTGGAAAAGTCCCTGATGTTGGGAAAGAAAAGGAGAAGAGGACAGAAGAGGATGAGGTGGTTAGATAGTGTCATTGATGCATAGACATGAGTTTGGGAGGACAATGGAGGACAGGATGTCCTGATGTGTTGTGGTCTATGGGGTTGTGAAGAGTTGGTCATGACTTAGCGACTGCACAACAGTTGGATGAAAAATATGATTTCTAAATAAAGACTGACATGAGTTTGCAGGCCAATAGGAAGAGTGAGGCAATCAGGTTAGGTCATACTCCTGAAATATTATGATATGGAAGCTTATTACTATTTAGACTGTAGTCCTTTGGTTCTTGCAATAGCAATACCACTTAGACTTATATTCTACTTCATAATGCTTCATAGCCCTCTCTAAGTGGTTTACCGGGTCAGCATATTGTCCCAACAATCTGGCTCCTCATTCTCCTGACTTCAGAAGGATGGAAGGTTGAGTCAACCTTGAGCTGGTCAGGATTGAAATGCCAAACTGCTGGCAGCCAGAAGTCAGCAGAAGTACCTTATAGTGCTGTATCCTAACCACTGCAGCACCACAGCAATTCCTCCTTATAGGAGGAATAAGATTTACTTTTTAAGATTGAAGGAAGGGTTTGATCTGGTCATGAAAGCACTATGCCATGTTCTGATAGCTTCCAAAGCCATGTCTTTCCAAAGCCAACTCAAAACAGGCAGGGTATGATTGAAAAGAGATATACAAAATCTGTTCTCCCTCAGAACTTCACAAAGTCCTGTATAGATCAAAGACTTCTCTACCAGGTAAGTAGTACGATAATTTGTTCTGGTCATGGATTTTTATTGACTTTTATCTGTGCAACTTGGGTGGTAGTGCAAGAGATCCTTTTTTTAAAAAAATTTCTGAGTCAAATATCTTGTTAACTTGTCTGGCCATAGGGGCTGTGCATTTGGACTTGGTAAACCAGGATGGACTATGTGATTTTTGAAAAATATTTTGGGTCGAGCATTTTAAATTGGGACATGAATATAAAACTTTTGCTGATGTAAGGAATCTCATCACCCCACTCTACACTCCAAGGTTTGTTCTTTCCATTGTGAGTGTGTCAGTTTCACATTAGTCTTTTCTAATTTCCTAAAAGAGGAAACATACAAAAAGAATACAAGAATTAAGCATAAAAAAATCATTCAGCCCAATGTTTATCATGTATTAATAAGCCTTGAATGTATCAATAAGCCTTAAACACTGAAATAACATTGATCATTTTTTTCCATTCCACTGATCAAAAGCTACTGCATAGAAATAGAATATATGACAGGATTCCTAACATGGAAGAGTAGTCATTTTTGCTACTCCCACCATGTTGAAAAAATCCATAAATCTTGCTATATTGTAGCAATACATTCCAACCTTTGTGTATACAATTCAAGAATACATTCATCCATTTATTTTTCATTTATTGGTGGATTTCTATGCTGCCAGTTCCAAAGGTTTGATGTAGCTTTTAGTTCAAAATTATAAACATTGCATTTTTTTTTAAAAAAAAACAACCACTAATAGTAAGCCGATATCGTATAATTATCCTTCCTCCTGCCCCAGTTTATATTTCTAATATTGGACAATTGGTTCTTTTAAAACAGGTGCCTGGTAAACAAAACAAAATCTTTTGTTGAATTAGTCACAGTTTAAGATCATAAAGGCATTTTAATATTCTTTAAGACCCTTAGCAATTGGTTTGCTAAACAATTGTTTTTATGGGATATTCCAACTTTTTACTCAAAATGGCCTTGCAAATAAGTGATATCAACTATAGTGATCTACATTTCCATATATGCAAGCTAAAACAATACTGACAATAATTTCTCTTCCAGATGCTGCTAATGCATTCTAAAACAAACAAACAAACACATCTGGACCAGACAATGAAATCAAGACACACTTTTGCTGAATGGACCATGTTTGCAATTGCTGTGCATTATAAGTTGAGAAAATGTAATATTTAAGTCACCAGGTCCACTGTAACCATTTTCAGAGCTACGGCATTTGGATGTGTGGGAGGACCTGCCAACTAAGAGCCATCACAACTGCAAGAACTTCCTTTCTCAAACAGCCCTGGACTATATTGCATCTGACATGAAGAATATCTCTTGAATCTACCTTTCAGATATTCAGCAAACCATTTTCTCACTGTCCTTCACAAAGTTGACATTTTCGGCGGTATGATAGGAAAGATGTCATGTCAGCTGCTTTTCAAGTTCTTGTTAGAGTGGTTAGCACCAGTTCTGTCATCTTTACTCTCCTCACAATCCCCAATCTTTATCCATGTCAGAAAGAATAATACTTCCAATTTTTTTTGGCCAGATTTAAAACACTACTATCCAGCTGCACATCTTTCAATTTCACTAGTGATGCTAAATGATGATACTCATCTATCCAGAAGGAAAACAATACAATTAACTGCAGGGATTAAACTTAAATTTAAAAGTATTTCATTCAGTATTATATACTTGAAGATGCAGCTATGCGATCGTTACCATTCAGGGACACATAATCTAAAGCTAGTTAAATGATCACTGTTAACTGGGGTATTTGGGGGTATTTTGATCTTTGATTCCCCCCCTCTCTTTTGATTTCCACTTTCTCTTGCAGAAGGCTATTCACAATTGTTTTGGGGGGGGGACTTAAATTCTCACCCCTATTACTGGCCAGGTCCTCCTGTTACTATAATAATTTGATCAGTGAAATTTTACATTTGCCTTCCATATGGAATCAGAAATGGCTGCTTATATGGAATTTCAATTTTAAACAATAGAAGATATATATGGAAAAAAGAAGTATTTACATGTGTGTATAACTGAATTTCAGAATCAGAAAAAGAAAACCCACACAAAAGCAAAAGCAAAGAAAATAATATTTAACTTCTAGTGTGTCTACACCTCAGTTCAATCACATTAATAATTAGATCAAAAACAATGTAGGCATCACACTACGAATTTAGGTCAACCTATATAATAAAAATATGACATAGTTCAACAGTAACAGATTTTTTTCCTGTTTCATATTGCTTGAATCCTGCCCGAGAAATTAAATCACAATGTAGAGATGAGAGTATATAGAGAGAAAAAGGATGTGTGTTTTGTTAAAAAAACCCCAAAAGGTACCATTACAATTGACACTATTTCTAACATAGCTTTTAATCATTGATTAAAAAGCAACCCAATATAGACATATTACAGATAGGAAATGAATTCTCCTAAATCTGTTCAATTTTATAACCTAATTCTTCAGAGAATGGAAATGTTCTTAAAGCTTACCAAGGAACATGTATTCCTTAAAGCAAAGACTATATTTTCTTTAGATGAGTTCTTTGTGCAAATCACAAGATTAATTATAAATTATAATTGGGAACCGGGGTCCTAAGGCCACTATTTATTTTGAGAAACTCCATCTCTCTGACTATGCCCTGGTCTAATTGTACTTGGATGCCTTTCAGGGCTACGTATGCAGCTAAAAGCAAATATATCAGAATAATTTCTTTTAAAATTAAAAATAAATCAAATTGTTTGCCATTAGAACTAGATATTTTGAGTTAGTTCTTTTGACATTACTTTGTCTCAGTATGGCTTTGAAATAACTATATAGTGGCTTTTGTAATTTTTATGATAACCTCTCCCATTTTTGGATGTCCCAATCAAATGAATATCTAATTTGGACTAGTGAAGTTTAAAGGATAAATTCTTGGGTTTTTCTCCTTTCTACAAATCTTTACGCCCTTCAAAGTCTTTTATGGCATAAATGATATAAAAGACCTGTGACTATTACGATGTATGTCTAGTTGGCTGCCTTGCTGTATGCCCAGCCATATTGTTGGGTTATATAACCACATCACTTCAAACAGGCAGGAGAGTCAAATTAAGCATTTCCAGATTTTTTTTTTGGCAGCGGAAAAAAAATGAAAGCAGGTTGCTCCTAATGTACATAACCACGTCTTGTTTCAACCAACTCCTGCCTAATTTGCCCATGGACCCCCTTTCCTGAAGGCACTGTCATGGTGCTGATTTGTGCTCAGTGTCAGGGTACCTGACTGGCCTGACTGGTGCCATTTTGAGACTTCAGCGCTGACACTTGGCCTTTAAAATGACTTCTGGGGGGATCCTTGGTGCTCTCTGAGCTTGCTTGTTTTCTTGCAAATGTTTCATTACCCAAATTATATTTATATTCTGGGGGCTTGCCTGTCAGTGTTGGTGGAGGTGGTCTTAGGGATTCTTTGGTTGGGCTGTTTGCTGTTGGCTTCATTGGCAGTTTCTTGATTGGGGTATGGTTTACTTGACTGTTGGTCTGATGTTAACCTTGGAGTTAATCTATGCTGATCTGGGGTGCTGATTGCTAGTGGAGAGATGCTGGAGTCTTTTTGTTCTTTTTTGGGCTTGGTAATAATCTCTTTTGCATAGTCTATATATGTGGTTCATGCTTATGTGTCTATTGATGGCTGCAGTGCCAGGCTTCTCGAAAATCCCTGGCACTTTTGAACTTGCTTTTGTCTAGGATGGACGCATTTCCCCAACTGAAACTATGGTTAACTCTGTCTATATGTTTTGAAATTAAAGAATTTTCATCACGGTGGCTTCTTTTTGATTTATTAGTTTTGCCAAAGCCAGTGGTGATCTTTATCCAATTTTTCTGCCTTGCATTATTTAGGATGCCCATGCTATTCCTCCTATGTACCTTTCCATAATTCAAGATGAATGGAAGATCCCTGCTGAATCTGATCAAATCTACATTCAGCCCAGCATTTAGATTCCTTAAATTTTCATCTTTGATACGACTTTCATAAAATAAGCAAAGTTGATATTCAGGAGTAAGTTAAACATAAAAAAGAATCTAGTTTGATATAAATATCAAAATGGGTATGCATGTATAGTATGTTTATGTGTGTGGATGTGCATGCACATGTTTGTGTAGACATTTCACCACTTGGAAACCTGACAATAGAAAGCACTTAATCTAGAGCATCAAGGGCAATCTTTTTGGGCTTCATGTGTGAAAAATTTGGAAATGGTTGACTCTGCTGGCGTGCCACACCCTCAGCCCCCCTCCTGAACAAAAGAGAAGCAATTACTTATATATTAAATTGTTTTTAAAAATTGCAGTCCACTCGTGTGTGGTCTCCAGGATCTGCCATGCATTGCTTATCTTCAGGCAGTGTTCTGTTGATAGGCCCCTGCCCTTGTACCAGAGGCAGCTCTGGGTCCACAAAGCCTTTGTTCTTTGAAGCAACTTTGGAGAATGTTCTTCCATGGCCTCTGAAGCATCCAACATGAAAATACATGCTTTCTTATGTAATTTTTGGAGGCTTTGGAGGCATGCAAGAATGGACCCCATTTTACCACAGCCTCTGACAATTGTGCAAGAATGTGACCTGCTTTCAAGAATAATTGTTGGGTGATGTTGAATGCTGGTATGTCACCCAAAATGTTTTGGCATGTCACTTTTGATCTGTTTCATAGGTTTGCCAGCACTGGTGTGGGATAAAGCATCAGATTAGAAACCAGGAATCAAAGTGTGCGTGTGTAAGTATGTATGTACATGTGTATGTACATATATACACAAACACTTACACACATTATATATGTATGTGTGTATATGCATATGTTATATGTATGTGTGTGTTGAGATACTACATTTGCTTTAAACAAATAGAAGAACTATCAGAATAAAGCATATTCAAATATCCACTGGAAATTATTATTCTACTTCTCAGATCGAAACACCTAAAGAAAGAATTTCTAACACCCTATTTACAAAGTCTGACTGTATCCAGTGTTCTGAGTTTGATGTAATATTCAGATAATACAGCACACAGTCCACAGGATTTCCTATTGGAAATAGCCTGAGGGGAAATTCCAAACAGAAGCCATTTTCTCCCTGTTCTGCATTGATAACCAGACTGTATTCACCAAGTAGGACCTTGGACAGCATCTAGTTAGTTTCTCTCCTCCGATTGCCTGTCATTCATTCTGTCAGTCCTGAGCTTCGGGCTGTCCTGCACCGTTTGAATCACACTCTTTCTGCACTTTCTCACTGACTGCAAGCTACTGTCATCTCACTGTCTGACCTTACACACAGGAGAGCAGAAACCAACAAACCACCTCAGCTCCATCACTGTCTAGTGTTTATATGGAGAACTGATACCAAGCCACAAAGAACTGTCTTTCTTTGACCATCATTAATTACTTAAACCAGCATATTCTGATAGCAAATCTTATTTTTAGGGAAAGCCATATTAATACATCTTACCAGAGAAAATAACCCTGAAATTTAAAATACAGATGGAAGGAAAATGAAAAATAATATAGAAATTGGAATTTAAAAAAATCTATAAGCGGATATGAAGCGTCATATCTGTGCATAATTACTTGATTCCTCACTTTTTTTTCCAAAAAATAATAATAATGATATCTGTCTCTAAATGTTGTCAGGGCTTCATATGGAATGTACTGATATAGAAGTCAGAGTGAAAAATAATGCCAACTTTGGTAGAATTTAACTTATTTCATAAACAGTCATCCAACATGTAATGTGCTAGTGCTTTAAATGTACATCCTCAGCCTGAATTTTAAACAATTCAGTTAGATATATCAATAAGAGCAGTAGAGTAAATACTTCATTAAACAACCAGAGCAAACAATTAGGGCCAACCCTGCCTTTATATAAATCTTAGAAATTTTGGTATCCCTCATTACAGTAAAGTTTGCATCACCCAAATTCTAGATTATATCCATTTTCTACTCAAAGTCATACACACATAAAAATCCAGGACAACATCCAGGGATTGGCAGACTTCTCTTGCCATAACTGAAATCATTATGATCCCACCTCTAGCAAGGTGAAAGTCACTGCTTACTAAGAAGACCATAGATTAGATGTCAACTTCACCCACAAAGCACTTGGATGATCCTTGAAATTCCTAGCCGAAACTATCACTGTGTAGCGTACAATTACAGCTTCTGGTTTTCTTTGGTATTATAAGTATAGTTAAGATTTCAGGAAAACTACAGCACATGCAAAGAAATTTGTTCCTTTCCATCCTTCGCTCACTCCTTTTGAAATATGTTCCTCTCCCATGTAGCTAAGAGTAGTAACAAAAGCACTTTCCATCTGTATGTCTCCTTTCATACTGGAATCACCAACACAGCCACAGTGTATTTTGGCTCACAGATTGGGTCTGTAGGAGATGACCAAGCTGAGATTGAGGAAGGGGTCAAGTGCATCATCACTTTGGAATCCCTTCATACCCACAAATGATCTAAGTTCAGCCCCCTGGAATTCCATTGACTCTTATCTACCACCAATCTCCTTGACCATTAGTAGTTCAGATTCTTGTTTAGAGGTAGCATGGAATAAACTTGCACTCATTTGAAGAACTTTAGTTCCTAATTTCTTGTGCCTGAGAGGAACCTAATTATATGAACCATAAAAGTGATAGTTTAACTAGTAAATTATGATTTTATATTAGAACCCCCCTTATACAAATGTCTCCAAATCAACAGGATAAAAAGTCTTAGACAAATACATGTCCCACTGGCTCAAGTCTTGTGAATATGGATGAAATTCAATGAATCTCTCTAACTCATCTCATAAATATGAATCTTCTGATCTTTTCCAGCAACAGCAATGATGTATACACAGTGATTTAGACTTCTACTCATGGGAGTTTTCTTTCTGACTAAATTGAAGATATCTATCATTTGCATAAACTTCTGTACAAAATTTTTGTAAAAGTATTTCAGCAAGACCTTGTAAGTATCCACTGTCCAAGTTTACCTGCTACAGCCTTATTCAACAGGCTTTTCCTCCTGCAAAATAACACCTATGACACTGCGACACTGTGAGCATCCTTGCACAAGAGCCCACACAAAAGCAGCTCAAAAACATTTTCTTCACACATCTTTGAATCCAAATGGATAGGCCCCGTGATTTAACAGTGTGTGCACAGATGAAATAGGTTGGCACTCACACAAGGGAGAGTTTCCTAAACACATGTCCCACTGGGATTTGTTGAGTCATTTTTTTTGTTACCCATCCTGTACATTATGTGGCTTAATTTTTTAAATTAGATTTCTGAAGCATCGCAATCATGGGAGACTTGGTTGTGTACACATAAAACAATTACAGTAAAATAATATAAAATTAAAAACAGTGTAATGAAAATATACAAAATAAAACAATGTACAACTATATGAGATACCAATGGCATTATCCAACTAGTTTAACTGCTGCTAGGATTCCTAACAAGGTTGGGACAAGTCTAATTTCTTAGGGGAGGCCATGTCAGGTCTAAAGAACCGAGGACTACATGTGAATAGTTTCTTTATTGTTGCTCACTTACTAACAGAAACTTGCCAGATTAAAGCAATTATCTGCACTAACTATAGATCTATTCTGCGAATTGCTAGGGAGGGTTCAACCTTGCTTTCTTCCTGCCCACTAGTCATTCCAAGCTTCGGAGCTAGGGGTTTGCCCAAATTGGTCCAAACTGGGAGAATCCCAGTGGGGACTATTATAAGAAGCACCTACTCTTGTGCTCCTCCCCACTTAACAGAATGACAGAGTTGAAGGGACCTTGGAAGTCTTCTATTCTAACCTCCTCATTACAAGCAACTTCTCTTTGGATATTTGTGTCAGGTAAGTCAATCCTAACTAAAAGAAAATGATCCTGAAGATACCATAGTGCCAAATATTAATTGCATTAGGCTGGGTTCATTGTTATAGACTTCAATTCCTAACCTTTGAGTTAAGAAAGTTGTGCATTTTATTAACTGTTGTAATTTTGTACCTAATCTTTCTATATTAATCTGTCTCCTATAAGGCCAAGTTCCCCCAGTATTTCAAATCAATAAGGCATAAATTCCTCTATATCCTATGTCAAATTCCCACCCACTAAACTACTATTTCTTACCTTTTTTGTTCTGGAGGTGGCTGAGATTTGTTATCTTTCCTCTTTTTGGACTCCTTTTTGGAATCCTTTTTGGCCTCTACCTCAGAGGCTGGGGGGTTATTTGCAACTGGCTGTATGCCACCAAGTATCTCTTCCATTGTTTGACTTTGGAGATGTTGAGTTTTAAATTAAAACATAAAAAAGGATAGGATAGCGAAACAGAAAATGAAAGCAACGAAGTGTTACGGAAGAAACAAAAGAAAGCAAGGTAAAAATTAAACGTTAAACAATAAAACAATAACAATAGATGCCAACAATTTGTCAGCAAAAGAAGAAAAGGAAATCAGAACCCACAAAGAAAAGAAGGCAAGCTGAATGCTGTAATGTAACGAGATGGATCGAGCGATCTGTGTCTTGAGTGGCAGCCACACAATGTAAAATACCAGCAATGTGTATAATAATTCATGATGATGTTTACCAGAGAGCTTACAAAACACTTCATTATTTTATAACACTCTGTTATGCGGTAGCATATGTAGAACAGAGTGTGAAATCTCACTGTATAGAACGTAACTTCCAAAAAATAAATCCATCGGTGCACAAAATGCTATACTAGTCTATACAGTTAGGAAACTTATTTCTGTAACACTTTCAGATTTAAAATGGGCTTCAAATTCTGAAATAACTTTGAAAGTTTGAAATACATTTTTTTAAAAAAGTCATTTCAACTTGAATCTAACTCTGATCTGTTACAGCAAGGTTAACTGGCATAACAAGGCGAATGAAACACATTTTGAGCCTAAAAGCATGCAAGTCTCGGTACAAAAGGAATCTGATGTAGCCTAAAACATGGGCCATTCTTGGTAAGGCATTTAGAAATGATGGCTTCTTTAGTCCAGCCAAAGTAGAGAGGTATATAAAATTGCTGCATACACATATTATATTACTGTGGAAGGAATCCTGTGTTATTGTTAATCTGTTATTGTGACATAGAAGCTTAAGAAGTAAGCAGAATGAACATACTGGATTACAGAAGTTAATGCTTTCTGCAAGTGTTCAGCCCACACAAAGAAATCTTAAAGTGGGATGGGGATGAGGAAATGTGTTCAAAACTCTGACTCTAAAATTTTCTTCTTTAGGGATTCTCTGTAATTCTGAGTCTACTAAATACTAAACTGTGAAAAGATTTTATGAGCATTTAGTTGATCTCCATGCCTGAAGATCTCATGAAGTATTATTCCTATTGACAAAGAGATACTCAGCTTACAAAACCCCATGCAGCACAAAATGTTGTTATGTAATTTCATTTTCTCTCTGAAGTCCTGTAAAGGGTTTAAGAGAGTCCTTACATTATTGATGAAGGATCTGAAGAAAAGGAAGACAGCTACTACATCTCATTTACATTTTGCACCTTCTTGTGGTGCAATCAAATGTCTACAAATTTTTAACTGATTTATATATTTTTTTTTGTTTTGAGTTTTTCTCCATCACTCTCAAACCTGAAATACATTTTTTCAACCAACTGCAGTGCACAAATTATTTACAAGAGTACAAATTATTTGCAACAAGAGCATCAAAGTGTTCAGTTGTTTTACTCCCACATAAGTTCTCATTCTTCCCAGATGAGAATGTCTTAATCTGCATTCTTATATTGATTTAGCACATCCAATTCCTTATCTCAGTTATTCAACTGTTTCTTCATTGGCAGAATTCTTTAACTTATGGTTTTTTCAAAGTGATTCAAGCATTAAAAGGTGGACTTTGGTTTTGTGGGGTGTTACCTTTTTTTGGGGACAAGAACTGCATGCTATTTGCAATAAAGTAAAAAACAAAAAAACCATAAATTATGAGTACAGTTATGCATTATACAAAGAAACCAGCATTTCAAAAAGCAATGTTAGCAAAATGGCTGAAACACATCCGGTCCACCTTACCTGTTGCCGTGAACATGTGATGCACAAAAGGCAAAACTGTAATGCAGTAAGGTGGGATCAATCATTGCTCCATTTTCTGCTCTTTCAAGCAAATCACCGAGATAGCAGAGATGCCTGTGACAGCCTCTGACTCCATTACGTGCACAGTATTCATCTAGGACAAAGACTTGGCCAGGGCTAAACCAGCCCTGTAGGTAAATAGAGAAAGTTTGTGTCAAATGTAGATTTTTTTTAAAAAAGACAAACCAGTCCACAATGTATGAAAATCAAATTAGGAACGGAAATGAAATATTGATGTTGATTACATTTATTAAAACAGGAATGTGTAGAAGCGATCCGGCTTTCTCAATTACATTTTGCTTTGAAAAACCAACTTGTTCTTTTCTTGATGTCATAGCATAAAGAACACAACTTTTAATAGGTGCACCATGATAGCAATAGCACTTAGACTTATACACCACTTTGTAGTGCTTTACAGCCCTCTCTAAGTGGTTTTACAGAGTCAGCCTATTGCCCCCAACAATCTGGGTCCTCATTTTACCAACCTCAGAAGGATGGAAGGCTGAGTCAACCTTGAGCCTGGTGGGATTTGAACTGCCAAATTGCAGGCAGCTGGTAGTCAGCAGAAGTGGCCTGCAGTACTGCACTCTAACCACGGCACCACCGAGGCTCTTGGTACTCAACTGAGATATGGAACTTATGCTAGTTGCATTATTTGCTTCTCCTGCCCCTTCGCACCATGGATGCCTGTTTTTGTGGACAATTAAAGTGGTGAGTCAGTGACTTGTAAATGGAATATTACAACATTGATGTCTATCATTCAAAGGCAATCTTGGCTTGACAGATTTACTTGAAGGATCTAAGTGAGAAGTAAAATATCACCTCACCCAAACAATGCCAGAAGTTTTAAACATCAATTATCTAGTATATATGAAATAAATATTGAGAGGGATATTGCAGGGATGATTTGCAAAAGGTCTCAAGCAGCTTATTAAACATCAATCACATATCTGCTGTATGTATACAACTGTATTCTTAATCTCAAAGGTGCTTTTTCAAGAGGCAACTGGACTTTCTGGATAATTACTGTACTGATAATGTATAAATACTGAATTAGCTTCAAACTTTATAATGCTTAGAATTGAACACTGAAACCAATGGGTTAAAATAATCTTAGCATCACTGGAAGCTTTCAAGAAGACTGCCATTTGTCAAAAATGGTGTAGGGTCTCCTGCTTGGGTGGAGGGTTGGATTAGATGACCTACAAGGTCCCTTCCAACTCTGTTAATCTGTTAAGCATATTGCATTAGCTATGAAAGAAGAGATTTCACCCCCCATTATCGAAATAAATTCTCTAATAAGCAGCAATAGCTATGCCACATATTTTGTTCTCTACAGATAAATGTTATCTTGTGTGGAAATTGGGATAGCACTTCTGGCCCTAACACCATTCTTTGTGTGTTTTGAGATCCTGTTCTATATGGAAGTTGGCAATATAGCACAGGCAAACCAAAGTGCACAAATCCTGGTTGCTTGACAGTTGCTAGAAATGTGGAAGGGAAAGGTTTTAAATAATACCTGTGTGTTGGAGCATGAGAATGGCAGATATTCATATATGAATGGGTTCTTGAATGCATCAAGAGTAGGGATATGGTCAATAACTGGATCTGGAGACAAAATTTCATAGAAAAAGGCAGCAGAAAACTAATACAAATACTGTATATATCTCTTAACTTCAATGGCTCAAGTAGTTTCAGGGTTTTATATGTCAGTTTGAAGACCACAGTGTATGGCTGAAGGATGACTGGAAGTTGTTTTCTACTTTACAAACACAGAGGCATTATAACCTCGGCAGCCCATTCTGTTTGTTGTTTTGGTTGAACAATCCACAAGGGCAGCTGCAGATCTTACAAAGCATTAGAATAATGAAGTTTCAAGGTTACACAGGCACCAATTAATGATGGCGTATCCTTATGGATCTATCCTGGCATATCAGAGCACCAAACTCTCATTTTTGTAGAATGGGAAGTCTAATTAGAAGAGACTGTCATAACAAGCTTATCAGGTAGGTTCTTTTTCACCTAACATGAAATTCTGTTGATAGAATTCGAAAGAACTCCAGGAGCGGATTGAAAAATAATCAGTATCGATAGAGACACTGAGCCATTGACAAGACGTATCTTTCTAATGCTTCAAAGCTGCAAATTCTTTCTTCTTTTAATTGAAAAGTTCCCGCGGCGACTAGATCAGTGCCCTGCCCCTTTAGGCAGCTTCTTTGCCACCCCATCTGGCACCCCAAATGCTACGTCTTTGAAATGACGCCGCTGTGAAAAGATTAAAATATATTTTCTACCACTCGGATGACACCAAATCTTTTCTGGATGCCAAAACGCTACTGTTGAGGAGAGTCGAAGAAATATCAATTAAGAACTCCATCGAAGGATTTGCTTATATTTTGTTGGGCCAACTCCAGAACAGATTGAAAAGGGATTAAAATAATGAGGGGCAGAATCAAAGGCATGGAAAACAGGCATAGTTCCTTTTATTACACCTATTGCCAGAAAGCGCGTGTGTGAACAATGAAGATGCTGACGGAGGATAATGCAGACTGTGGCTTGTCAAAAGCAAACACCCCCCCACCCGGCTCTTTATGTCATTTCAAAAGAACTCCTGGAATTTTGCATTTGGGTGAAGGCTCAAAGAAAAACATTTTCCTTATTTAAGAAACAAAATCAGTTGGTTTTGTTTTTCTCATAATATTTTGGCAAGGTAGAAGGACAGGAGTGAAATAAAAATACTCTCCCCTCCTCCCTCTGCAATTGATTTCCAGAAAGAAGAATTGAGTATTCCAGAAAACTATGGCAGGGAAAAGCTACAACTGAAGGACCCCCAGAGACAAAAATATTGCTAAACTTGCAGCTGACTATATTTGCATGACTACTGTATTCTTGAGAGAATAGCTGTACAGCAACATTTTCTCTCAATTCAAATTACCACCATGTGCCTCCTAGTTAATCGGAGAGTGAATTTTCCCCCTTAAAGCATACTTCAAAATCACATTTGAATATGGTTTTTGCTTTGCTTTTTTCCAAAGCACAGGGAAAATTAAGTCACTGAACATACATTTGATCTAGTTATACTGTAAAAACTGAAATTTTTCACAGAATTCATGCTAAATTATCTGAGTTAAGCATCCAGATATCCCTGTGAAAATCAAATCAAAAGAAAAAAAGAGGCGGGAATAATAGCAAGCCAATTGGTTGACTAAAGTGTCAAGTTGGTTTTGTGTTGTGTTTTGCATTTATTAATCAATGCGGTTCTTTAGTTTTTGTTTTCTTTCTTCTCCTCCTTCTTTTTCTTCTTCCTCTTCCTCCTCCTCTCCTCCTCCTCCTCCTTCTCTTTCTGAGTTGGTTGCCTGCATTGAATAATTCTCAATTCTCTACCCCTTATTCATGTGTTATAATCCTGCTCTGTCACTCAAATTCATATCTGATTCATATCATTCATATGATATCTTCATTCATATCTGAGACTGAATTGCAGGTTCATTAGGCAAAGGAGCCTAGAGGCATTTACACCTGCAGGAAAGGAGTGCTTTATTTATTTATTTATTTAATCAGATTTTTACAAGTTCCTCGCAGAGGGACTCCGGGCAGTATGCAAATAAAATATTAAGACATAAAACATCTACATAACATTTAAAAAAGCAATTAAAAATCAGCACTGAATGCGCTAACCAGCCTCATGGCTGTGTGGTCCTCTGTGAGTTCCCAAGCAAGGTTACAGACCCATATTTTTATACCTTTCTGAAAGGACAGGACAGTGTGTGTGGGGGGGTATCTCTGGGGGGAGAGAATGCTCCATAGGGAGGGGCAACAGCAGAAAAGACACTCATCCTGGATGTGGCCAGTCAGAATTCTTTAGTAGAGGGCAGGGGTGGGCTTCAAAAATTTTAGCAAAGGTTTCTCTGCCCAGTTGCTGTGTGGGAGTAGGCATGGTGGGCGTGGCCTAGTCAGCCTCCTGCACCATGGGGAGGGGGACATTTTTCCCTCCCCGGACTGCAGCGGCTTTCCTTGAGCCTACGGGAGGGTGAAAACGGTCTTCCCAGGCTCCGGAGGCTCTCTTGAATCTGAAAACAGGCCCATTTCTGGCCTTCCTGAACTTCTGAGAGCCTGTTTTTTTGCCTTCTCCAAGCCTCTGTGTGTGCCCTGCACTTACCTGCATCCAAAACGGGCCATGTGGGGACTCCTGGGAGGGGTGGGTGGGGCGGGGCCAGCCAGGAGTGGGATTAAAATAATTTAGGCAAGGAATGGTTAATCTGCAACTTGAGAGTTGCACACATCAATCTGCCTAATTTCACAAGGACGTGGTCTGTATTCCAAAGCCCTTTGTGAGTTACCTGTTTCAAAACTGAGAATGGTGTGAGAGAAAGAGAGAAGGGATTGTGAAGAAAATGAACAGTAGGTGATCCTATCTATCTGCTTGCTATTTACAAATCATCCCTCTAAAGAAACAATAATCTTTAGGAACTGAAAAGAACATCAGCATGATATTACATCGACATGGCATTGTTTTCCATTCTGTGCCTGTTTCTGCAGATGATCTCCAAGGGGATAGGGGCTTTCACAATCCCAGTTACGAGGTAAGTATAACTGAATTATAGCCGCAGCAATTTATCAGGTTCACAGATTGTTAATTGCATTGCCAAAAGCCATCTTGGAACACAACATCTCAAGCAAATGAAGTTTATGCTAGTCAACAATTCATGTCCAATTTTTTTTTAAAAAAAATCTCATCTCATTTGATGCAAATGAAATTAAAAAGAAATTATAGCAAATTTCATCTTCTTGACATTACTAAAAATGGAAATATTGCTTGATTTCTTTGGTTTCCCAGTTCTTACTTATTTCGTTTGATGTTTAAATACAGAAATTAACAACGACAAAAATTATGTAAAGTGACAATTTAGTTTTTGACAACCTGTTTTCCAATTAAAAACAACAACCACAGGCATTTCTGAATGAATAAATTAAAACAGACTCCATGCCTCGTTGTTCTAGCACTTCCGCTTGAGTATGGATGACTTTTTTTCATTTAACATGCAGGCTGTTTTAGAAATCATGTACTTTGACACTGCAACAAAACCTTCATTCTTCCGGTCTGCAAAAACAACTAACTTCAGAATATTTCAGTGTAAGTGTTCATCAAATCCTATTATTTTTATTTGACTTCATTATTAAAGAGCTTATTATTTAATTATTAAACAGAGCCACCTGATCCCTGCACCTTCTAGCGCAGCAGAACTGAATACACCAGATCTTGCATGGCAAATCTATAAAGCATAAAATTACAAATAATACTTACGCAGGAAAGGAGCAAAGCCAATGTTGGACAGCACAGCCTTTTTCTAAATCATTGTTTGCAGAGAGCAACTCAAAGAACCCTGCGGCTATGAAAACTGTGGCAGGAAGTTTCAGTCAATGGTGCCAACAACACCTCTGCCTCCCCTCCCAATTGCTTTTCCTTGCCAAAAACTGTTGCCTTTATGTTATCTGTAATGAGTCAATTTCTTTGTTTTCATAGAGAATTCCGCTTCTGTCAGACTGTGGGAAATCAAGTCAGACTGTACATCATGGGCTTGTGAAAGAGAAAAGATGCCACTTTAGGGAGGGCTATCAGTCTTCAATGGATGACTTATGAAAATAAGAGGTGTCAACAATATGAACAAAAAACAAAACCCAAAGCCAAGGCACAGTTTGCAATTTATATGGAGGGGAATTAAATATCTATTTGTCTTTAAAATCCCACACAATTCTTTCCTTTTTTGGAATAAGTCAAAACCATCCTCTGCGTTCTAAATTTAGGGTTTTAAAGTCCCCGATGACCCTTTAGTTGCTCACCTACATAAATTCTGCACTAAAAACTGACTTGCAGAAATTCCCTTATATGTGAGCAGATGTGATCTCAGGCAGGGAAATGGCAATCTGGTAATTTCAAGTGAACGGGATTAGAGTTAAAAGGAACAAAAGGAGAATGAGATGTGAAGCAGATTGCCCCAAAATCAGAGACCTGGAATGAAGATTGTGTTGCTGGATGCCAATTTGATGAATGAGAAAAATTGACTGGGGCTTGAGACCCCCTGAGAGATGGGAATCAATTCAGTTACTCCATGCCAGGAGACGGATAGCAACAAATGGCGGCCAGATGCTGAAGGCTCCTCCCTCAAATTAAATCCAGGGAAAAGCAAGAACATCTTGGCCACCATCCCATTGATCAGTCTCCTACCAGAAATTCAGATGGCTAACCATCGTTTCTGATTTTTAGAAAAAATCTAAAAAGCTAACTGGTTCCAAAGAGCATGTAGTTATACCCCCCCTTTTTTTAGTAAACCTATTGCCATTGTTCTGTCTGTGGTAAAAAATTGCAAAAGATTTTGAAAATTTTGTGGGTTTTTTGTGTGTTATGATCAGTTCGTTTGTTTTTATTGTGGAAAACAACCAACCAATGAAATTAAATCTATAGGGGTTGATGTAACACAGTCCTGATAGGTGCCAGTCCATGAAATTCCTAAACATTGATCAAAGAAAATTTTCTTACATTAAATGTTAATTAGTTAATTCTACTGAATTGGGCTTGACATCTGATGGCTGCTTCAACAAATTTTCATCACCTCAATCGAGTTCTGTAGCTCTTCCAAGGAGAATAAGGTAATCTCTTTGAAACTATCTTTGATTTGATTTGCCATCTACTATCTCTGTCAATCTTGTGAGGCAAAATTGTTTTTTTCCTAGATCATCATTGGCTTACCTCGCATGGCCAAAACAGTGAAATGGGATGCTATTATGGTATATGGCCAGACCTGTTATTTCTAACTGGGCCAACTATCCATAATAATGGACATGCACTTTTATTGATGGTGATGAAAAATTAGTGCATCTGTAGAGATACCCCAAAACAGGAAGCTTCTGTCCTAATTGATGACTGTTAGACAGACATCTTAGCTAAATGTTTCCATTTTTGCTGTACAGTAAATGTTGAACAGTTAAAGAATTACTAGCAAGAAGATACATATTTTTGTGAAAGTCACTGTTTAAGCTTCTGCTCAATTAATTCAGTTAAGAAGAGATATGCATTTCTCTATTAATGAAGGGAGGATGTGTCTAGAGAGCAGGGGTGTCAAACTCAAGGCCCGTAGGCCGCATCTGGCCTGCGATGCGGTCGGATCCATCCTGTGGGGCCATCCTGGTCTATCCAATGCGAAGAGGAAAGATTAGGCCAGCGTGGCTTCGGCCCGGTCTACCCAATGTGAAGAGAAAACATGCCAGCAGTTTGGGGAGTGGTGTCAAGCTGACCATGCCCACCCAGTTGGCCGTCCAAGGTCAGTCACAACCCTGATGTGGCCCTCAATGAAATTGAGTTTGATACCCCTGGTCTAGAGGTTTACAAGAACCTTAAATTTCTTATTTAATTTTCTAAACTCCAACAATGGTTTCACTTTCACTTTTTTATTTTGTCTTTCCATCATCAATCCCCAAACTGCAGTTCTGAAGTCAATGTGGGAAATCTACAGAGTGGTATTTCTCAACCTTGGCCTCTTTCAGATATGTAGACTTCAATTCCCAGAATTCCCCAGCTCCCTCCCTAGCTAGATTCCCCACCTGAAGTCCAGATAACTGATATAGGCCAAGATTGAGAGACATTGCTATAGACGCAGAACTTAAGTGACATTTCTCAAGCTTTGACATAATTCTAGGAGTCTTATTTACAGGTACTGTACTCCTTGATCTACGACAAGTCACTTAGTCACTTCAAAGTTATGACGGACCCCCAGTTACAACATTACAACCCAGTTCTGAAGGATAACCCCATATGGTTCCATGGCCACATTTTGTATGCTTGGCAATTGGACTGCATTTATGGTCATTTGCATCCTCCTGCAGTCATGTGACCATGATTTATAACATTTTTAACAAAATCCAGTATTTACTTCTGGTTTCTGGCAAAACAACACAACAACCCATAATGAACATTGGGTTGGTTTAACACTTGTGGTATTTGCTTAATGTCCACCACAGCAATTACTTAATGGCCGTTGCAAAAAAGTTTATAAAATCCAGGCCTTCATTGGATGATCTGCTTTATGATTGTAGCAACTTATGGTCATAAGTGGCAGGCTTATGAAAAGTTTGCTCTAGTGGTTAAGGCACTGAAAATGTTGGTCTAGTGGTTAAGGCACATTTAAAGCGAGAACGTATTTACTGTTATCTTCTTTTGTCATTTTTATTTCTACTGTATTTTGGTTTTCTGTTCTTGCTGAAAGCTTCTAGATAAAGATCAATACCTTTCATCCTATGAACGGGCAACTTTTTAATCATCTGAACATTTGTTGAACTGAGGAAGTATAAAAAGAGACAGTAACAACTTATGGCAAAATGGAGATAACCTCTTACTCCATGAATGTTTATGATCTAAAAATCTAATTTTTTACAGCTAAAACAATTTTTAAACTTGGAATAAAAGACTTCCCAACAATAGCTCTTATATGTGTTACTGCACTTCCTCCAGAATTTGTTAAGTCTGCCCTGCTACATTTGGGGGTCCTTTTTCTCCAAAATCCCTCTGCTGACATCATTGCTCCTCCCCCAGTCCTACTAGTATCCGTTATTTAGACTTGAGAAATGAGAGGCAATTCTATTCAGCTTTTTTTTAATGCTAAAGTACAAGGAAATATACTCCAAACCAGGGGTCGCCAACTTTTGGACCTCAGGGACCACCAAATTCATAATTAAATCCCGCAGACCAGAGACCCTGGGAAAATCCCACCCCGTTTTCCTACCGATCGATCATTCTTTATTTGGGATCACATCTCAGCTCCGTTCTCAGTGGGAAAGAGGGAGGGAGGGAGGGAGAGAGAGAGAGTGTGTGAGTGAGTTTTGGCTACATGCAAGGAAAGCAGCAGAAGTCTTTCTTTCTATCCCCCCAAACTCTGCCAGAAATGAATCTTTGTGAGACTTGTTGTGCTGGTGCAGCCTCTTGGAGCAGGACGCCTTGCAGGATCCCAAAGACTCATTTCTGGAGAAGTTTGGACAGAAAAAAAAAAAACTTTTGCTGCTTTCCTTGTGTGCAGCCAAAAGCAGAAGAAGAAAGAAGTGGAAAGAAGCAGCCCGGTGGCCAGGCCAGGCATTCTCCCTCTGCCCTTTCCTCCCTCCCCTCACTACCTCGTGTTGTTTGCAATGCAAACGACGCAAGCCTTATGTTCCCACAGGCCATGTGGGTGGCACAGCCTTGTGTTTCCACACAGCCTGGATTAATTGCTTTGTGGGGTGCTTTGGGAGTGACATTTCTCTGCGGACAACCAAAATTTTCTCACAGACCACTTATTGTCCCTGGCCCACTGGTTGGCGACCATTGCTCCAAACCAAACCAAAGCAAACCAAACAAAACCAAACGATTACAGAGCTAAATCTTGGTAAGCATCCATCTGAATTAAGTTGTGAAAGAAATCATCATTCGTTTTAGTTCACTCCTCTCACATCTTTTAAAACAAAAATGTTTTGTAGCTTTCAAAATGGCAAAAATTAAACATTATTGTTTTTCACAACTTAACTTTTGCCATTTTTAAAATAAAAGTACAGAGTTTAAATGACAATCCCTTTTCCAATTTCTTGGAAGAAAACACCACTATTTTCAAATGACTAAAGCAATTACAATTATAATAATTTGTTTAGAAAAACTAACATTTTAATACTGATACACCAAATAAGATATTAAATAATCTGCCAATATATTTAGGGATTCCAAATAATGTTGACAGATAACATTGCATAATGTTGAATGGCCAACATAATGAACTATTATTCTTCTATTATCACTGAAATCTGTCTGTCTGTCTATCTGTCTGTTTGTCTCTATCATCTATCTATCATCGTCTCTCTCTCTCTCTCTCTCTCTCTCTCTCATCACCATCTGTTTATCTAGCTGTCAATCTATCTACCTATCTATCATCTATCTATCTATCTATCTATCTATCTATCTATCTATCTATCTATCTATCTATCTATCATCTATCTATTCCAAATAATGTTGACAGAGAACATTGCATAATGTTGAATGGCCAACATAATGAACTATTATCCTTCTATTATCAATGAAATCTGTCTATCTGTCTGTCTGTCTGTCTGTCTGTCTGTCTGTCTATCTATCTTCTATCTATCTATCATTGTCTATTTATCATCTATTATTGTCTGTCTATCTATCTATCTATCTATCTATCTATCTATCATCTATCTATCTAGTCATCTATCTAATCTATCATATCTACCAATACCAATAAGAAATTCTGAGTTCAGTTGGGTTTTCATTGCAAGGTTAATGGGCTGATTTAAGATTTAAAAATCAAATAAAGATTGAATGTATCACAACTGCAAACCATACTTATCCTTTGTGATCTTCAAGTTCACTGTACAGGAAGACTGGATCTGAAGGATCTCTTCAGTTAGAGCAGTCTTTCTAGTAAACATACTTATATTTGCCAAGATCTTTTGATTCTGTCAGATTTTTCGTACTGCACAAAAGTAGTTGCTACTTGAACAGAGGGTAATTTTTGAAATATGTGATCTCTCAGGACCAAATTCAGATCTGAAGGAAGCAAGTGTCTATTTCAACTGACAGCCGTTTCCCCTGACAGCTGCATACACTATCAAAAGATCAGACATTAGTGCTCAGAATTTACATCGCATAGACCAAAGAATATACTTGCCAGACAAGAATAGGAATCATTAAGTCTGTGGTCCAAAGTGAGGCGCTGAAGCATCTCAAAAAGTGCAGCGTGGTCAAAATTACAGGGATTGGAAGAGATAAATTCATCCATGCCATGTTTTTGAGCTCTATCTGCATCTGTTCATTTATACATATAGAGAAAGACACAATTTAGAAAAAACATTGTGTTTGACATACCAAAGATATAACATGAAGCATGAGAACCAAGTTGCTTTGTAGCAGTTATTTGAATTTCAGGCTCACAAGCCTTAATTAGATATATCCTTCAACTTCCATTGTCAACTTGCAACACTTATGGAATGGCTTATATTGCCAAAGGTACTAGAATCATAATCTTATTTTCCAATTACTGGATTGCGTTTATTTCACATTTTGACCAAATATCAAGAAAGTTATTAAATTTCCTACTTAAAAAAGAACAACCCTCTAATCCAAACTTATTGTCCATAGAATTGATGTTGGGATTCCTACACCCCACAAATTCCTACTTTTTCATTTCTAAATAACAAGTAGAACCTGTTGTAGATCCATTCTGGGTCAGTTACTGGGATTAGAGGTTTAGTCTTCAGACTTGTACTGGAATCCATCCTCAGGAACTTTTCTCTAGTTGAGTGTGTGCTTTGGGCTCTTCTGTGCATGATCTTTATATGGTGCCTGGTTGTGTGTGGCTTTAGTAGAACCTTTAGATGATAATTATATTTTCTTAAATTTAATATATTTGACTAAACATGGATCCATTTCAGTTTTAGGGAATCAGATAGTATTTGTTAACTCTTAATTAACTGTTAAATATCTCAAAGGTGTTTTTTTTCAAGAGGCAGCTGGGCTTTCTGGTTTTTCTTTGAAGACACAGATAAACATCCAGGTGACCTTAACGGCCCTCTAAAAGGCTGCAAATGATCAGCTGTCTGCAAGGAATATAAATCCTTCCATTCCCCACCATCAAGTTAGAGCAGAAGAAGCTTCTTGGATGAGAAGCGAAATGTCTTCAAAGAAAAACCAGAAAGTCCAGTTGCCTCTTGAAAAATGCACCTTTGGGACAACCATGACCTGGATGACTGAGAATCTCCATAGACATTTAACTGTTAAATAGTTACCTGTTAATAACCCAAACCCTATCCCAAGCTGCAGTCAAAGCCACACTTTTCTTCACTTCTTTTAGGAGTCAAGCTTTACTCTTTTCTTGGAAAGAAAACAGCAAGGAAGGGTATTCCTCTAAAAGTATGGAAGTGTAATGGCAGCACAAAAATTATTTTTCAATAAGATTAACAATTGCAATGTATACATGGAATGATTGTAGAAGTTGAATACTGATTTCTGCTTCTTTTTTGGAAGAGAATAAAACCCCAATGTAGAACTGGGTACAGTTTAAGACTATTGGGTATTAAGTCAAGTATCACTTGATGGCACTTAGTTTTGCAGTTTAAACTCTGGTTTATGAGAATTTTTGGGAGTTGAAGTTCACCCATTTTAAAGTTGTGATATTGAGAAACACTGATCTAAATTATTACTCTACAAAAATTAATTTAAAACAGTAAATAGTTCAGGCAAGAACGTGGTTTCCAAAAGATGTTCCAGTCCTGATCCAAACGTTTTATTAAGTTACAAGGGAGGAAATCCAAAATTTCCCCCATTGACTCTGCTACTAGAGATCTTGTGTGTGTGTTTTAAATCCTTAATAAATAAAGCAGGAATTAAATCCCCACTTTTTAAAATCAGTCTTCTAAAGTCTTAAGAGCAGTAGTCGAGCTGAAAAGCACCATGACACCTAACATCGAAGATCTAATGTCCCTTGGGAATGGCTTTCATATCAAAATCACAATAACATCAAAAATGAAATTCCGGATTTCAAAGAGCAAGTGGAGAGCTGATAGAGTTTCTTAACCAGACATATTGTCCATTTATGACTTGCTTTGAGAATGCCTGTGTGTCACAAAACTGTATTCAAGATTGCAAAGAGCTTTTTAAAAGAGAAAGAAAATGAATAATCTTTATACTACATAAATAAAGTACCAAAACCTACCTGGCTTTCTAAAAAGATCACAAATACAAAGAATAAAACCTGAGCTGCTAGAGTCAACCATAATATTTCTTGGATAATGAATCATTTGAATTGAAACTTATGGTTGATCCTGTGCATGATTAAAAGAAGTCAAAAGCTGAGAGGAATGGAACTTGTAATATTGTACGTCTTTTATCATAGTATCATTTCACTGACTTTGTTCGTTACAAAGTATTTTGATCATACAGCTTTTTAAAAAAATTATAGATCAATTCCTCATTTCATATTTATAGTGTAAACGGAATATTTAGCTGGATGCTATCAATAGATTTTTATATAAGAGAGGAATGGATCCCCATGTAGGTATAGATCAGGGCTATCAAACTCCTGGCCCACGGGCCGGATGCATCACATGCTGGCCACACCCACACCTGGTTTAGTGAAGGGGAAAAAAAGTCCCTATACATCACATGATGCCTCCATGACAATTGAGTTGGACACCCCTGGAACCTCCATGCACAGAAGCCCCAGTGACATCACATCTATCATGATGTCATCATGCAATTATCATTAATTTGTCAGTTCTACCACCCACCTCTGGATTCCTTTGTACTTATACAATCTAAACTCCAATAATGAGAAGCAAAACATCCTGGAAATGTCTTCTTAGAATTTAGACACTGGGTGTGTGTCTCCGTGTGTGTGTGTAGGATTTCAGCCTAAATTATCTTGGCTTAATAGAATTGCAGATCAGGCTGCAAATTTACTCTCCTTTCAAACGCAATCACTTCAGTATGATCCATTATAACCTTGGGGTTCCAACTACAGTGGTCTCTTCAACAACCAATCAGATGTTTTCTATCTGTTTTGACAAACGATATCCTATCCCCCATGTCCCTCTGGGACAACATCAATTGAATTAATACAATTCACTAATAAGACTATGCGTTGCTCCCCTAACAATCTGTCTTCTTCCAAATTCAAGCCCTAAATACATAAAAAAATTGGCTTTGTAGCTTTAATAAGCTGCATCAAGCTTTTTTATTATTATTTTTTTAATATATTTTGAAGTCTGTAGTGTTCAAATTTCTCTGAGAAGACTGCAAGCTGACAAATTGGCTGGAGGCCTTCTTTTGCCAGTTATGTTCAGATGTATTTCATGACTTTTTCAATTATGAGACATGGTGTCTTGACAAGTCTGATTCCTTAATAAGGAAGTTGGAGTTAATGGGTTATGAATTTAAAGGGCTCCCTCCTTCTCCAAGTGGAAAGAATTATGACCTTAGAGGTATCACACTTCTTGAACTATGCTTTCCTTTTAATTATTCTGCCTCTTTTAGAACTCATTAAAATAAATGAAGTGTTTGACATGTTTTTTTTATATAATAAAGAAAAAAGCATATACAAGACCCTTTATCACCACATATGGAATGGAGGGGTATATTTGGCTTAAAGTATATGTAGAGTCACATGATCCTTTTCCTTTTGGCAGTAAAAACAGGACTTAAGACTGGGATCAATGCAAAGAATAGCTCAATTTCCTAAAGCTAAAAAGACCTGGCCATGTAATACTTATGCATGTCCCTTAACCCAATCTATTCCATCGAAATAAAAAACAAATGAGATATGCTGGTTATTTTAGACTCACTGGTTCTGTCTTCCTTTAGAAGAGCCAAAGGATTACTTACAACCTGGCTAATAAGCAAAGCTGAAGTTCTGCCTGAAATAATTCTCTGCTATTTCTATACTTTGTCACTTGTGTCTGTGTCTTGATGACCTAGATTAGTACCACCATGCCTTGGCTCTAGAATTGATCTTAACTAGCCTTAAGGTCCTGGCTTCAGGCAAAAATTAGACAAGCACCAGATTATGTGGCAACACAGCAGTAAATTGATGCAGTCTAAGTCAAAACTAAACAAACCATAATCTGGATGAGTATGTATGTGGCTGTGAATTTAACCATTTTGAATATGTTGATACTTGGAAAATATGAGCTCCTCTATTGCAGAAAGAATTGATATGGAATGCTTTCCCATACAGGGACTTCAGAAGATCTTTGATGACTTAGAAAAGTGGATGTTCTAGGTTTGTAACTGATCATTTCCCCCTAATTCTTTAAACTTCTATCTATAACTAGAACTCCCTCTTCTATAGGGAGTTCTAGTTATGCATTAAAAGTCTATAGTTATTTCATGGAATATCTCTAGGTTATTCCGTGTCCATTCCAGAATGATTCACTGCAGATACAGTTCTAATCATATGATACATTATTTGTTTACAGAAATAATAATGCAGATTCATGTGTCCTTCCGTGCTTTCCCACTATCTTGATTTCTTTGTCAATTATTTCATAGAATCTTGCAGGCTAGATCTGCTGTTTATGTTCTTGGATGTATGCAATATTTTAGCATGTGATGATTCTTTTCGTGTCCCATGGCTATGCCAATATAGCCAGTATATTGTGAGAAATGTGAAGGAGCAAGTAACTTCATAATCAGATATTATGAAAATAGCTTACACAGGGCAAGGGATATGGGTGGATTATCAAAGCATCCTTCCTCAGTCTACTGAATGCAAGTCCCAGATTTCTGGCCATAACCTTAGCATTCTCCATGTCACCAGTGTTTGAAACACCATGGTAATATCTGCAGAAGTGTCAGGGAATTCATATACCAGCACTGGGATTGTGACTGCTTTATATTCCAGTTGCAGCATATTCATGGGAATGAGTTCAATGTGCAAGTTCTGAGATGGTGGGACATGTCCATTGTGTGTATGTGTGTGTACATCTACATCTACATTCACACCCACTTCTACATCTATATCTACATCTACTGCAGGGGTGTTATCATGGTGGCATCACATGATGTATCGGGGCTTCCCCCCCTTCACTAAACCAGGCAGGGGCGGGGCCAGCACATGATGCATCCAGCCCGTGGACTCCGAGTTTGACACCCCTGATCTTCTGTATCTCTACACTATCTATCTATGGTATCTCTCTCTCTCTCTCTCTCTCTCTCTCTCTCTCTCTCTCTCTCTCCCATACCTACCCTTATCCCTGTCATCTATGTCAATATGTCTCTATCTAATCTATATCATCTCTCCCTCCCTCTCTTTCCCTTCTTATCCCATGAATAGAGTCTGTGTTGTCCTCAGTCTCGGGTCTCTCACAAAAGACCTTGGGCTTTCAGGAGTCTGTACAGTATCTTAGCTGTTTCTAGCACTGCACTTTTCTGGACAGAAAACTTGGATGTTATTCCTAGATGTATATTGCATTGGCTTGGTCAAAGTGCTTCTGTTCAAGTCACAAGCAAAAAGTATTGTCTGTGACTAAGCCAATCATCTTTGTAGATTTGAGATGGCCACAATACACTTGGAAGAGCCTTCTGGGTTCATGCTTTTCACATGGAAGACCAAAATCTGGAGATTCAGAAATAAGAGACAAAGTATCAGAGACCTTACGGTATGCTTGAGTAAGTATAGAGTAATTATTCTCTAATGCCATAGAAAAGAAAGTGCAGCATTTTGGAATATCCTGAAGTTTTGGTGGACGATAAAATATTAATTAGCAACCTAAATGAAAAATGCTCTTTCTTCCTACCCTCACTTTCAAATATTTTATTTCTTTCTTTATATTCTGTCTTTATTATTTTTACAAGTAACTCAAAGCGGTTATCCAATACATCTTCCTAATATAAGTGAAAATAGATGAACATATTGTTTTATGCTGCTTCTTTGGCTAACGTTTGTAGCAAGTGGGTGATTCAGATGGAATGGAATAATAGCTTTTTTCCTGAACACTTTTCTATCTAAGAAGAACAATACATCTAATCGAGAGCTCAATCTCTTTTCACTCTTCATTCTGCTGCAATTTATATTACATGTGGAGCCAGTGATTTTAATATACTTCCTGACAGCTATTATTCAAATATATTCAGTAAAGTTTGAAAAAATATTCTAACCAGTTGTCAAAAGAATTAGATCATTTTTGTCAATATAAAATATACAAATAGATTATTGACAGCTTAGATAATTACTGATCACATCATGCATTTTGAATGTACACAGTCATGTACAGTCTACAGTCATGTATAATCTTTTCCAATGTGATTTTCTTATCTAAAACTCTTTAAAATCTATATGGCTGAAAGCTTTTCTTTCTTTCTGTATTTGTGGACAATATTTAAAGAAAAAATATTCATTAGAATACTTTTTGTTTTATAATCTGAATGTAACTAGTTCAAATAATAGAAGAATGGTGCTGTTCCACTGAAACTTCTAATCATTCAGATTTAGCTGTTCACTCTGACTGTATTCCTCTCTCTAGAGATGTAATATGGAATTTCTGCTGCTAGAAGAAAAAGAAGGAAAGAAAGAAAGAAAATTCTATTTAGAGTTTGTTTCCACAGGATCCAGATGGAAAGGCTCTGTAGCTTTACATTGCCAGCCAATGGAAGGTAGATGGATGAATGATCTGATATAAAACATAGAATATACACTGAATATCAGTAATGAAGCATTAATGATGTTTGTACAATTGGAAACCTAAGCTGATTTCAAGAAAATTATTTTAAAAAGAATGAATTCCTCCAAGCATGAATTATAAAGTGGCTCTAGAAGAGCCACTAATTTTGTAGGATCTATTCATCAAAGTAGACATTAATACCTTTCCATTAATTTATTGATTTCTGATTTTTTTGTTCAAATGGAGCCTTAAGAATAGGTACAAAACCATGCACAAAACTTATGCTATGAAGGCTACGAAGTACTCATTTCTCTGAGAGCTTTTTAATTCGTAGCTTTGTCTGAGCTGAAATGGCAAATGAGCATCCAAATAAATTTTTGGAACAGATTTGTTTATAATAGAACGATCCAAAAACACGACGAACAATCGTCCAATTGTAAAGTAAAAGGTGACTTTGTATTTTATTCATCTGGAAAATGTGTGCTTGTCATATCTGCTTGACGTTAAAAGAATGAACTTATGGTTTGGACAGTAACAAACAATGACACTAGTCAACCTCATCAGGAGACATGAAATAAAGGGATGACAATGATTGATGGCAGTTACTCATTTAAAGAGATCTCTAGAAGATACTTTATTGGCAGAAGGGAGTATGGCAACCTCCCCCCCCCCCCCCCCCCGCAATGTTAACTCTTCATTGGCTTTGCACATTTGTGGATGAAAGGGTGAAAAAAACTGCAGGCTAAACCAAACCTTTTGTAGACACAGTTGACTCTTGCTATCTTTCTTTAGACTATTTTAAGTGAATAGATACATAGAAAAGTAACTGCTGGATAATAAAACATCAGAGCAAAATGTCTGAGAGCACTTTTGCCTATTGCAATGTTTGTCTACTGTTGAAACAAAATCAAGTCTTGTTATCCATAAAATGTTAGTACATTTATGTCTGATACTTTATTTGAAACAAATAGATATCATTGCAAATCTGTAAATTTTTATGATAGCATGTGGTCTTTACATTTTCTGGTGAATACCTTACGTTTTCAGAAACAACGTGCTCAGATTTTGAGAGGAAGGAATTTAAACTGTAAATAAACATTGCACCCAAAATACCAGACATTATTTGTGGTTGGGATATTGAAATAAATGTAATCAAATTCTTATTTCTCTTGCTGTTTTAGAGTGCATCATAATCTTGTCTTGAGTTAAAATATGTATTATAGAATGGATTAGTATTCAATTTTGAGGTTTTAATAAATCTGCCCGTGTTGTTCTACTTCCTATGGCACTGTTTCTCAACAACTTTGAGATGCTTGGACTTCAATTCCCAAAATACCCCAGCCAACATGCTAGGTGAGGAATTCTGGGAGTTGAAGCCCAGGCAACTTCAAAGTTGTTAAGATTGAAAAGAAAAGCACTGCCCTAGGGTACAAACAAGCATGCTATATTTGTTTTGAAAACTTTGTTTTTAATAATGTATAGAGCTATCAGTTATTAAATGATAATTAAAGTATATTCAGAACTTAATGGCTAATAATTTTAATAGTTTCTAAATTAACAAAATAATCCATTAAAAATAGATTTTCAGAAAGAAAAAGTGTAGCATTTGTCACGTTTTGAAAGATAGGCACTTTTTTTTCCCTGAACTGCTATTAAAGATAGGTCCCTAGGGTGGTTTACAATATATTTAAAATCCATGAAAAGTATGTGGAAACTGAATTTATGTTTTAATACTGTATTATACTGTAGTGCTGTAGCATCTGCAAGTTGACAATACAAGAAAACATAGCAATGTTCTCATGAAAGAAAAATATAGACCTGAAGCAACTAAAAGCACACACATTATCGAAAATAAAACAGTTAAGAGGATAGGAATGCATTCTAATGCAACATACATATATTGCTGTCAAACCAGAATTCATTCAGTCATTTAAAAAGAAAAGAAAAGAAAAGAAAAAAGAAAAGGAAAAGAAAAGAAAAGAAAGAAAGGAAAGAAGGAAGAAAAAGAAACAATTTAAAAAAATAAATAATATATTCTATCAAAAATCTGCACTATTCCTCCCCACCAACTTAAAAGAAAATGATTTAAAGAAATTACATATTTTGCTAGAAGTGATGATGAAATTCTTCCTAATATCCAAAGTATGAGAAAGAGAAAGAAAGAAAGAAAGAAAGGGGAGAAAAAAAAAGATAAAAGTAAAAAAGAAAAGTAAGAAAGAAAGAAAAAATAACAGGAGTATTTTTTCAGGGTGAGGAGGAATGAATCCACCTACTCCATTTCATGTTTGCATTCAGAATACTCCAGATACATATTTGCCAGCTCTCGTGACCAATAATACTATAGTTTCAATTCCCTCTTAAGTAAAGGTGCACTCACCATTTGTTTGTGGAACAGCTTTTTGAATATGAATAAAGAATTAGTACAACATATCGTTTCTTTAAGCATTAACCTAGAGGTAAAAAAGTCCCAACTTTGCTTGATTAGAAAGCATTTTCAGCTCGTCTTTAAAAAAAAAACAATCAAACCAACCCTTCAATATTACTGGGGGGTGGGGGCGGGCGGGAAATCCAACAAACAAAGCATAAAATGACAGATTCCCTACTTTTTTTTTCCTTTTTTCTTTTTAAGTGTTGCTCGGTTATGAGTGATATATTTGAAATTGCATGCTATATACATTCCTTTCTGAATGAATTTTCTTGGAATGGGAGGGAGGGGAAGGTGAAAATGGGGTAAAGGAAGAAACCCTATTATGTCTAAAGCTATTTTGCCATTAGGCAGGTATGTGCATTGTGTGCATACAGCCACAAACATACACACACTCACCAACCACAACGAGATGTCCATCCAAAAGAACATCTCCCTAGTACCCATTTTTTAATATAAAAATGTGTAAATAATTGGGTCCTTGTTAATGAATAAGGAATCGTCTTCACACCCAAAGGGGAAATTTTGTTACTCGGCTCCTTTCTGATTTTTCTCCCTTTAAAACACTGCACCTTCCCTTATCAGGTTTATGCTAGCCTACCTTTCTACTCTCTGAAGTGTCCAGTCTTAATATCATTCTGCTGTTGCATTACATCATGCTAATAATTGGAACAGGGATAAAGCAAAAAAGGAAGAACGGTAAATTGCCAAAGTGCAGAATGATCTGTTGTCAGGCATTAAAGCAGCCAAACTAGATGTCAGTTCCATGAAAACAACAGCAAGGTAGGAGTTACAGTCTCATTGTGATGCTAATTCATGTTTACAACCTTTGGATGAAGAAAAAACAAAACAAAAAAGAAAACAAAAAAGAAAATCCAAAAAAGAAATGTTAATGGTTGGCTTTTACTAAGAGGATTGGTTGATGCCAATATGAAAGCCAGGGAGAGAAGGCAATTATGCAAACAACACATGCACCCTAATTTCAGTATGGAAACTTATATTTCAAACCTAAATTCGGGAAAATAATATGAAGGTTTATACTACAAAATCTAAACATGAGAAAGATTTAAGAGGAGGAAAAAAAAGCACATTGCATATGTCAGATAATCGACTGATTATCTGAGCTGTGCTAGCTACAGGGAAGCACTTACCCTTCAGTCCAGCTAGAAGTTAGCAGGGTAAGAAGGAACAAACCAGAATAACATAAAGACTAGCAACAAGGCTCAGGAAAGCAGACAGGAGTACTAACCTAGCAGCTAGAGTATTTGGGTTCAAGCAAAAAAATGAAATACAAAACAAAAGGAAAGAAAGAAATATATATATATATTTATAAATTAAACACAAAAGAAAAAAAGAATATCAACAAACAACAACATTTAAGAGCTGAAATTGTTATGAAGCTTGAGAAACCTAGCCATATAAATATATAGATAAGTACATAAAAGGATAAATGAAAGGATCACACAACTTATCAACAGCCCATTTTTGCACGAGATGTGACCGATATAATTAAACAGAACATATACAATAAAACAAATGGAATAGGGAAAAAAAGAGAAGCACAAATGATATGAGAAACCATCGCTGATCAATCTTTCATGTTTAAAATAACTTTTTCAAAGTAATAAAAATGAAAGCTCGGCTGTGTATATGTATATATGTCTGTATGCATTTTGACTGATGCCAGTAATCAGGTGAGACAGACAAAAATTCATATCTTCAAATAAGTAATTATTTAATAAAACTAACATAATGCCAAAAAGAGTGGTATATTACTTCAGGTGTAAATAGCAAATCCTTTGGAAAACTTGGTGTTCCTTTTAATGAAAACATATATAAAGTGAAACTTCTAATTTATTAAAGCTCCTACCCCATGCACTCTAGGGGAAATAACCACTGGATAGAGCAGAACTGTAAAGCAGCAGCATAGGACTGCATTGTCAATTTTTGTGTGTGTTTAATATAAAAGCAAAACACAAAATAAAATAAAAACCCCAAAACAAAAATAGCTGCCTTCTTCCCCAAAGAAGATTAAAAAGAAAACATCAGATGAATAGCAGGATGTATTTTTGTATATTTAAAAATGTGAATTTTTAAATGCATCCTATATTTAAAAATGCACGCTCCACTTTCTAAAAATAACGGTAATAATTAAAAAAGATGTTTAATTCGGGCTTGGAAATCAATACTGAAGGAGACGTTAAGCATTGCGTAAAGTTTATACCTGTTAAGGTAAATTAGTAAGGAACCAAATGAATGCAGTATCATTCCCAATTTTCCCAACTGTAAAAATGCGTTGTTCTCAACTCTCTGTTTTACAGCTTCAGCTTAACACCGTAGTGTTTGCATGGTTTATTATTATTTTCCCCCTTCTGGTTGTTAACACAAAGCAGTTCTGCCATCTTTAGGCAATTTATGTAATCTATGGAAATATTAACCGCAAGAAAAATATTAGACAAATGGAAACCGCTTCCAATATGTTCTTCCTTCAAAGTCTCCCCCGTATCCAGCACTGTATGTTTCAGTGAGCAAGAAAAATCATCGAAAAAGATGTGCACATTACAGTGCAATGCACATTAAGGTATTTTTCACCACCGTTCTTACCTCTCTATGGGTGAAAAGGGGAAAAAAAAAACACTTGAAAATGCAATACTTGATTTATACAGGAAGGGAACTATGGTTTCTGTGACCCTGGAACATCTGATGGCAGCCATTCATGTGTGCATAAGAAGGACTCACTGCTTGCAGTGATACATATATTTTATTGTCCACTGATGCATTTATAAAAGGAGCTTGGTATTCTGACACAAAAGCAATAGATGCAAATATACAGGCATCGATAAAGCGTGACATTTCACAGCCTGAGCTCACAGATATTCCAGTGAGTAGCCAAGCAGCAGAAATGCATGAGTTTAGGCTAAAGGCCTCTACACAGATTATGCACTTGCAAGACTTACCCCCCTGGATTTTTGGTGAGTAAGATTTCTTCATATTTATCTCTCGGTGCCTTTTCTACTTCTGGTATTACCTGTAGCAACCTCCAATGGTGAGTTTGCCACTATTCTGAGCAACCTATTGGGATGTACTCATAATAACCTATTTTGTACGTTCTTCATGACAAGGACCACCTAGCCCGGTTCTGTGGAGAGGGTTTTTTTCCATGGACCGGAGGGGGCATGGTTTCGTGGGCTGCCTGCATTCCGTGGACAGGGCTTCGCTTGTTTGTGTAGTCCATTTTCTGGAATGCTGTGGACCGATGCAGGTCCACAGACTGAGGGCTGGAAACCCCTGATTTACCCTTAACTTCCTTCATCACTTTTGCTTTCTATTGCTTCACAAGAGAGCAGAAAATAACAAGGAAATCACAGTTTATAAACAAGTTGCATCCATTTATGCCTTCTCTGCTAGAACTGGTGCTGGTGAGTCTTCCGTTAAAGCCAAGTGTCTCAACTTTGGCATTGTTAAGCCACATGGACTTAAATTCCCAGAATTCCCCTTGAATTCAGGGAGTTGAAGTCCACATGGCTCAATGCATTAAGGACGCGTAGACTCTAGTGTGGATTTTCCATTCTGAGAATCTGGTTCGTTATTAAAGCATATGAGAAACATAAGAAAATTAAGAAGAAATCTTTTGCTTGCAGGCTTTCTCTAGTTCCATTGTTTTATTTAGAAAGGAAGGGATTAAAGACACAGCCTAGAATAAGAGGAACAAAACTATATCTTGCAATACAGTCATTTCTTAATCACTCAGTTTTGTGAAACATTATGGACAGAACATTATAGCTAGGACAGAACATTATAGCTACTCCAACAGAATTCAAACAACTCACTATTTATTCTATGCAAATCAACAGGACAATATCTAACACATAATATACCTACAAAGAGGTAAATTCATAATATGTATCCCCTGACTTGCTTCTCTGTCTTTCCTTTTTAGCCCTTTCAGGCTAGGTTGCTCTGTATGGAATTAGAAATGTGGGTCTAAAACAATATAAAACTGAAAGAAACTACGTTTAATCATACGCTTGGTTTTGCTCAAAGGAAAAAAAAGAATAAATCTGGTGTAATAGCTAAACTTGATTTCCTTTTATCTAATTTGGAATTTTATAAACTAAATTTTCCTTTACTTAATTTTACTCTCTCCTCTGAGTAAATGATAATTTCTCTGAGTAAGTGGCCAAATAACAAGGATATGAGATGTATGTTTATGAATAATTATGAAAAACACGCATGCTAACAAAATAAATTCTTTGGGATGAAGGTCTTATTGATCAATCTTCTTGACTTCATCAGTTTGAGATTGAAATGTGGCAAGAAAAAAGACAAGTTAAAATGTCCGGAAGTTGCATTTCGGGCAGCCTGGAAAGGTAAAGACAGAGCAAATGGAATGGCTGAAACAGAAAATGCACAACTCTAGGAAAGTATGTTGGGAAAAAAAATTAAATGAAACTATTAGTCCAGTCATAGAGCTAGGAGAGGTCACCCAACTACTGCATAATATCCTTGTGCAAGCAACCTGGAAAAATACATTGTTGTTACTTACCTGACCTAAATTACAAATGTGCTGTACAATTTTGAACATGGCTTCAGGGCTTCTCCTGAAACTTCCTTCATGCCCTTGGTTCTAAAAGACATAGATGCTACTCTAAGGCCCAAATGCTGCAGCCATCCAACCAGTCAGTCAAACTGCCGACTAATTCAGCAAAGGTTTTCCTTGTGTAATGCATATTTGCAACAAAAAGGGAAAATATGAAATCAATGTCCTTCAACCAACCTTTATCATGCCATGTTTTAATTCATATTGAAATGAGAACCAAGCTTTGCTGGAGTTAAGTAAAGTTAAGTATGAGTCCAAGTTATGCACGCATGTAAAAATAGAGGAAGTTAATTCCATCATTTTCAAAGATTATAAATTTCTGCAGATATAGTACGTTAGTAAACAAATATTTCCATTACAATCAGAATAGACCAAACTAGACCACCCCAAAAATATTCCAGAAAACTATGAATAGTTTGGGGTATTTCAGATTAATCAGCCTTGTCAAATGAACAAAAACAAAACAAAACAATGAAATACATGAATACATAAATAAATAAATAGAACTAAAATAAAATAAAATTAAGAGCTGATGTATCTAACCTCACTGACCTGGTGAAATCTTTCATAGAAATTAATCTAACTGGATTATTTTCTAAATCCAAATTTCTCAGCAGTTCAACAATTTATACCCAAAAGGATATAGGTAAGAATGTCAGTATCTTACACTTTTTTGTGCATATTAAGACTCTGATCTAATATATGAGTTCATACATTAAATTGTGTCTATGAGGATAATCCAATTCAAAAGTATAACTCGTGCGAACCAATTTCTTCCAATTTCCCCCTCGTTAAATTTTTAAATCCAGGATTGGAGATTTTCCAAGATTTCTGCAAAAATGCTTCTCAGACACAAGTGTAAAAAATATTTTTGTCTATCAAGATGCCAAATTGCTAACTGGCTAGTTAACCAATTAACTAAACTCTAAATGTAACTAAATTGCATCAAGATTATGTTAATTTATGATTATAATGCTTTGTGTATAACACATATATGTCCCCAAAACTTTACCTTAATTTGACTAGGAGGAAAGTTCTATGCTGGTATAGTGTTTGCTGGGATAGGATCACATATTCATATATACATCCCATACTACCCTTACGTACCCATGCAATGGGTGCATATCAGTCTATCTGTCCTTTGCCAGCAATCCCTGTGATGTTGAGATTGCTACAGACTGAAAGTTAGAGTCAACAGCTAGCCATCATTTAGCCCTTATACTTCAGCAGCTGCTGTTCTGGAGGCTAGCAGAAAGAGACCTACTTCTTGACTTTGTCCCAAAGGTGCTTCTTCAAAAGGCAAGTGGACTTTGTTTTTCCTTGAAGATGTTTCACTTCTCATCCAAGAAGCTTCTTCAGTTCTGAAAAAGCAGCTTTGGGACAACCATGACCTGGATGACTGAAAATCTCCATAGACATACTTCTCAAGTAGGTTCCAATATAAAGCAATAGAACCTACACAGAGCAGAGAGTCAGAAAGTGGCCATGATAGGACAATTTTAGTAAGTAGGAATGGACAAGCAAGTGGAGAAAAGGTAGATGATGGCCGTATCAAACATACCAAAGAGCTCAGCCTATTCCCTTTCCAAAACAAGGAGATTGACAGACTTATAACAGGAGTCTCCAAACTTGGCAATTTTAAGACTTGTGGAATTCAATTCCCAGAATTGCCCAGCCAGCATGACTAGCTGAGGAATTCTGGGAGTTGAAATCCACAAATCTTAAAGTTGCCAAATTTGGAGACCCCTGACTTATAACTTCCCTCCTTTCATCCCACTTTGGAGCAAGCCAAATTAGAGCAATAGTATTTAATCGCTAATTATTAGCTGTTTGTTACACTGGATTGTTAATAATACATTTTATAAAAGGCCCTTTATGCATGATTGTCCCCAAAAGAGGGGTTTGTTCCAAAAATACTGAAAAGGAGAGTGGGATAATGAAAAAAACGGGCAGAACAAGTTAGGAGTTGGGAAATTCTAGAGTCCATACATCAAGTATTGCATTTTAGGTTTTCTGCATTTTATGGAATAACTTTTTTTCTTGATCCTTGGCATATATTATGAAAAATTCTCAGATGTTAAAATAACATTAAATACCTATTCGGAACCCTTCTCTTCCCCCTCCCCCTCTTAGCTATGAACAATCCACTTTTAAGTCCAAACTGTTTGGTTTGATAAGAATACGTTTTACTTACAAAATTGAGAAATGGGAGCATCTAGCTGGGGCACATTTCCTCCTTTAGCATTAAGCTTCTGAACTTGAGTAGGTGGCACAGGTTTGTGGGACTGGCCTGTAGCGCGGTACATGGCTTGGACCCAGAGAATACGATCCTGCTCATCGTCACTTGCAAAAATCACAGTGTCTCCTTCTTTCACGGCATTGAAAAATGCTCGGCCGCCCTCCAAACCTGAGAGATATCAGAAAGCATTCTCTTAGAAAAAGCAGCATTTGACATTCAGGATCACAGATCTCCCAAAACAAAAGACGCAGCTATAGTTGCTCATTTAAAAAAAAATTTTTCTGCAAAGTCTCCCTTAGGATTGGGGAACTCATTAGGATGAAGGATAAGAAGTGGCTAGGACCTGCAAAGATCTCCTTCTGGAATGAGGACATTTGCAAAGGATTCTTTAAATTCAAGCCAGAAAGCATGAATGCTATGGTGGGAAGAATTTATTTTAAATGGTGTTAGGATAATGACTTTCATTTGCTTACCTGGAATCTTTCACTCTTTATGTAAGAGCGCTTTTGTGGTAATTTTGTAAGAAACAGAGAAAGTCTTCCCACTATTTTTTGTATAACTTTTATAATTTTAAATGAGAACATCTATCCTTTTCTAATGATCCCCCACCCAAAATGTGTCTCTTTTTCAATATTCCACATTCATTCTGTCATGTTTAGCTCAGATCCTTTAGCGTACAATATATGTGAAGTTAGGTTTTTTTGCCTCACATAAAACCATATTTTTTGCTTCACATAAAACCATATTTGTCACCAGTGTTCATACTAACATAATTTTAAAGGTATTCAAGGCCCTTTGGTGCTATCAATTAACTTTTCCATGTCATTGCTCATCTTTAATTCTAATTCGTTTAGGAATAAATCAAGAGCACTAATTTACAAATCTTTGGAGAGACCCAACTGTTTAAAATTCTATATCAGGGCTATCAAACTCCCGCTCCATGGGCCGGATGAGTCACATCCTGGCCACACCCACACTCAGTTTAGCGAAGGGGGAAAAAGTTCAGATATATCATGTGATGCCACCGTGACAACGTGAGTTTGACACCCTTGCTCTATATCATTAAAGTAATCCCATTTATTTGCATTCTATGTTTTCTGTTTTTTAATCTGTTACTTCTTCAGAAGAATCACAAAATAATTTATCTCATGAATCCTTGGTGAAAGATTTTTTTTGTCAATGCTTTCTGGAACTAAACAAATATATTGGATTCTCCTATCACTCCCTTTTTTCTGATATTGGTAAAGGATAGTAAAAGTTTTGAGATTAACGTATTAGCTTTACTGAACCCTTACTAAATCTATTCAGCCCATGTTTATCTGGAATAATGTTTTTCACCAATATAATCGGTAAACTGGTTTGTAATTTCCTGAATTATGCCCTTGTTCCCCAAAGATTGGTAATTCGCGGTCTACTGTCCATTACACTGGTGAAAAAAAATGTATTCTAGGCAGGGCTGGGCTTCAAAAATTTTAGCAAAGGGTTCTCTGACCAGTTGCTGGGTGGGCATGGCCATGCTGGGCATGGCCTAATCGGCCTCTTGCACCACGGTGTGGAGGGGAGTTTGCCCTCCCCAGGCTCTGGAGGCTTTCCTTGAGCCTCTGGGAGGGTGAAAATGGCCTCCCTGGGCTCCGGAGGCTCTCTGGAAGCCATTTCCGGCATTCCCAAACTTCTGAGAGGCCCGTTTTTCACCCCCCTCGAGCCTCCGCGCATACTCTGCACTTACCTATATCCAAAATGGGCTGTGTGGGCACTCCTTGGAGGGGCAGGGCAGGGTGGGCAGGGCCAGCCAGGAGTGGGATTTGGGGGTTCTCCGATCTGCACAGAATCTTAGCGGAACCCCTGCGAACACCCAGCAGCCCACCCCTGATTCTAGAGATGTGTCCTTAAGTTCCTTCCTTTAAGGCTGAGGCCACCTGATTGTTGTATTTTTAATAAGCATGCAGTAATATCTTGATCGTTTAATTCACAAACAACATAATTAAGCAGGCTGCATAAAAATATACCGACGTTTCAGTTAAGCCTATAATCAAGGAAGTTGACCCTCAGAAAACAAGCAAACAATCCTCAGCTTACCATCTTACTTACCGGGTTGTGGGTCTGTATAGTCTACCGTGTATCCATCTAGCTGCAACAGCTCTTGAGGTTCAGCTTTTTTCTCTCGATAGCTGCACATGGCAAATGTATATTGGCTAACCTGCAGAAGATCATACAGCTTAAGGAACATCAAGTGATGATGGGAGAATACTTCCAATTGGAAGCCTTTGCAAATAGTTCTATATTTACTTTCAGCTAAGTCTTTCCATCAGTTATTGTCTATTTTTAATAGTTCTGTCTTAATAGATATAATCTATTTTAATAGATGATTCCTGTAATATAAATCTCAAGATTTTTCTGAAAAGAAGGGACGAGTAGGACACTACAGTCAATATCCCACAGGTTTATTTAATCATTCTTACAATCTTCTGATCAGCAAATGCAGAACAATCTCTTAGGTTGAGTAAAATCTTACCTCTTGGGAATTGGGTTAGAAAAGCTTGTTATTACATAGTAAAACACCTGAATAAAATTCTAATAAAAAATTGGCAGAGATATAATGTTTTTGTCTCAATTAAATATTAGTAACTTTCTCCATCCTTTTACTATTGTTAAATTACAGCAGTACTATCAGAAATTCTGTCTAATACTATCAGATAGAATTCATCATGTTATCCAAACATCCTTATCAGAGCTTATTCCAACTTCATGCTAAAATACTAAAACAAACTTGAGGAATCAAAGATCTGGATTGAGATACAATGAACTGCACAATAAACTGTGGTATAGTTGATCAAGAATAAACAATTTTGTCTCTTCTTCTTCTATACACCTTAATGCAAAATCTTAATGTTGTTGAGTACCAGAATTGGTAAACAATGATTTAAATTTGTTGTAGTTAGTTGCAAAGTCATGTTCAACCCATCGCGACCCCATGGACAAGGTTCCTTCAGGCCTTCTTGTCCTCTACCATCTTCTGGAGTCCATTTAGGCTCACACCTTCAGTGCTTCAGTGACTCCATCCATCCACCTCATTCTCTGTCATCCCGTTCTTCTTTTGCCCTCGATCTTTCCCAGCAATGGAGAAGGCTCCAGTGATTTAAACACTGCATGTGAATTAGTACTGTAGCATCTAACCCAAGTATTCAACTGCATACTTATGAAACTGCAACCAAGGAAAGAATGTGGGTAAACCTTTAGGGCCATAGAATTGCAATTCATATTCCATGATCACAAGAGAGGTATTGTTACTTGTAATGTTATCGGAATGGGGGAGGGAGGTGAACCAGGTGAACCAGTGAGCCAGTTTGGTCTAGTGGTTAAGGCAGCAGGTTAGAAACTGGAGGCAGTGAGTTCTAGTTCTGCCTTACACATGAAAGCCAGCTGGGTGTCTTTGGGCCAATCACTCTCTTTCTCTCAGCCCAACCCACCTCATAGATGGTTGTTGTGGGGAAAATAGGATGAGAAAAATATGTGGGATATGTTTGCAGCCTTGGGTTATTGGTAAAAATACTAAAAGTGAGAAATAATAAATAAATAATAAAAAGTAAAACTAATATTTTAACCAGGGGTGGGATTCCACTGGTATAACAACCAGTTCGTTGATCGCGTGCTCCACATTTTAAAAAGCTTATATTTACCTTCAACTGCAACTTCTGTGAATAAAACAGCTGAGGCACGGCAAACCGCTCTGCCACATGAATCAGCTGTGCTCTAAACAAAGGAAGTAAAGGACAGGAAAGAGCAGGGGCGGGTGGATGGGCCCTCATGCTTGTCACAGTGAACCAGTGAACATAGGTTTGGAGCCAGCTGATCATTGGAACAAGGAGTTCGCTCGAACCAGTCTGAACCGGTAGAATCCCATCCCTGATTTTTAAGCTATTTTTTTCAGAAGAAAAAATCTGCCCTTCCATTCCTGTTCTAAATTACAAGTTCAGTGGAAAAGGGTACCTTCTGAAATAAAACAGAATTTTACCACAATAATTTTGACCCCAAATAGAAGAGGGCGAGGGTGAGATGTCAGTAAAAACGGGTACGCTTCACTTGCCAAATGGTCTTGCGCTCCCATTTCCATCATTACTTTTCCATTTTTTTTTAAATGGAAAAGATGTAGTCAATGGCTAATCTGATAGAGACATAAATAGGATGTTGTTGGCTGCATGGGTTGTCTGGGCCTGATCTTGGGTTCCGGAAAATTAAATCAAATTTTGTCTAACAACACCTGAGATATGGCTCCAATTCTCTCCTTCCTTACAAAAGGATGAAATTCAGAGACGTTCTAACTATCCCTTGTGATATCTAGTGGAAATGAGCTTTTTTAAACTGATAGATGTGGTTTCTCCTTTCAAGTCTCCGTTGCCTTGGTTGATGTATAATCACCCTATGGTTCTTGTATAACATTCAACTACAAGGACAAGTCAAGACTTTGTAGAATGTTACTTGGAGACGGCACTAGCAGAGAGTAGAAATGAATACGATTAATAATAATAATACAATTGGCATGTTTCTTTTTAAAACAAGTCTTTTAACAATTATTTGATAGTGAGCTGTCAACTCAAAGGTTCACAGCTTTACTTTTTTTTTTAAAAAAAAAAGATAGCTATTGTCCAAAAAAAGGAACGTGCATCCTTTGAAAACTCTCATCGTTCATTTCACATAATGTCAGACTGACACTCTGTCAGAAACAATGTGAGCTAAATTGCTGGTTAGCAATCATATTAAAGCAATCCCAAAAGCCCCCATAGTTCTATGTAGTTATTGTCACTGATCTTGTAAATGGTAGCTTTCACTCCTCCATCGATGTGCATGACATGCCACACTCAATGTCAAATACTTGATGGCAGTCTTCATTGGCTGCAGGGGAATTCGACATTGCCTTTAGGTGCCCATCAGGCTGCATTAAGACACAGCTTGTACTTAATATATTGTCTTTTTTAAAATCAGGATAATCTAGGAGAAGGCAGTTGGAAAGCCAGGGATTTTCTTGTGCTCTGGGCTAGGAATAGGGAAATTTATGATCAGATGATTGAAAAATGCCTCCGTTAAGGTTGTGTCACATTCTGGGTTCCCTACATTCTTATATTGATTTAGACATTTCCTCGACCTCTGGAAGAAACTTTATTTTTCCTTAAAACTCTTGCATTAATGGATGATGTTAGTCATTTGGGGGGGTGGGGGGGAGCGTGGAAGGAAGAAAAAAAAGGCTAGGATGTCTTCTCTCTGAATTTTAATGTTATTAGAAATGCTTTGAATTTTTTTGCAATTAATTAATTAATGATGCTCATCCTTCTCCAGGGTTCTGCTTGCATCTGCATCCAGAGCTAGTGTAGCTTTAGATCTGGGGCTGCAAATTAATCTTCTTTTTGATTCCCTGACCATTAGAAAGCAAGAGGAAGCAGAATTATTGCCTTGATTCTCCAGCAGAATCAACCAAGGAAGCAATTCAACATCTCTGGCTTGCCTTTGACTGAAAAGAGGAGATTGAAAGAGGACTGGAAAGAACTGTGACTGGCAGAGACAATCCTTTCCAAGTCTCTTGGGGTCTTATTCCTTTCTTTGGGTACAGAAGCATCTCCAGGGATAGGGAAAATTTGCGATGGCGATGTGATTAAAACTGCACCCTCGGAAATTAGATGATTGTAATCTGTAAAAAACAGACAAATCCCCCCCTCCCTTATTCAAAACTTAAATTTAATCAATGGATGCCATAACACAGTAGTTTCATAGAATGAATCCCCCCAAAAGTCCACTTTTTCCAAATCATTTATTTTTTAAGTACTCACAGCTCTACATTTTCCTATAAACTAAAACTAGAGCTTAACTGGAATGCAATGCTACAGAAGAATTGTAAATTCATAGGAGGTTTCTGAGAGCTTTCAATTCAGCCAAAATAATACAGTGACATGCTGCCCCCCACTGGTATCAAATTTGTATTAACCTCTCCCAAGAAGTTGTCTATTTTTTAATCATAGGTTTCTATAATCCCCCATACAGTAATTCAACGTTTCCTAAAACCTCTTCAAAAATGCACACGAAGGAAACTTATTTTGAAGGAAGTGCATTATATCCAGTCACATGACTCAGCCAAGTCTCTTTATTGCCATCTTGGTATGAGATTATCAAAATGATTTGTAATCATTTATTATGATTTATAATGAGATTATCATTATAATTTACTTGAATTTATAAGACACTCAACTCCAAGGGACTTTTGAGTATTTCCCTCAAAGATTTCCAAGCTAAAAGGTAGGTGTAAATAAAATATAAGTTATATTCATAAGATATAGTTGGAAATTGTGCCATTCCTCATAGTATACAGGTCCTTGTCCATTCCCTTGTTCAAAATCAACAATAGGGTAAATCTCTCAGCTATTTGGTGCTCATTTAAATCTCCTAAAGTAAGCATACATACAGCAGTATTTTTGTCTATATGAACTAACTGGCTGGTTTTCACTCAGTTCCTTGTTTGGAACATGTCAACCTATCGCTGTTGGAAAAGGTTTGGGATCAGTGATGGAAAACCTGTGACACATGTGCCAAAGGGGACACACCACCATGTTTGCGGTGACACATCAGCATTCATCAAAACCCATTTTCATGTAATTTAAGGAGGCTGTGTGACGATGGGGTGTGCTTTCATGCAGATTCTGAAGCCTCCCAAAATTGTGCAGGAATGGGGTGTGCTTTCATGTGGATTTTGGAGGTCAAAGAGGGCATAGAATAGCATTTTCTGAAGCTGCTTCAAGAATGAAGGTTGATGTGGCCTGACAGCAGCCAGTGAGGAGGTTGGGGAGGAACATGGGCCAGTCCTGGAGTCTGGGGAAGGCTCTGGCAAGTGCTCTGCATCAGAGGCAGAGATGGGACCAGGGCCATCTAATAGTTATCAGCTGCCTTCGGAGTCCGACATCTGTGAGGCAGAAGAACAGCTGGAGCTTGTTCCCAGTATGCGCATGTGCAGAGTTGCCAGATGAAGGGAACAGCTGAGGAACAAGGGCTGACTTGGGAGTAAAGCCACAGGTGGACAGTGAATAGACCTTCCCCTAGAGTATAAAAGAGGAGCAAAAGGGGAGTAGGTCTTTGCAGGAAACAGTTCATTCCAGCATGCTTGCCAAGTACTGTGGTATCTGAGAGATATAGGCCTGGCCCCTCTCCAAGCCTGATAAATGTTTGTAATTGGGAACTGTCATGAAAGACTGTTGGCCAGGACTTTGTTGGAGAGGAAATTCATTGTAAATCAATTAAAAGGGGTTTATTGGGATGAGGACTCAGCTTTGCGCTGTCGGGGGAAGCCTAGGTCAGAACAAAGGCCTCGTGTGATCTGGAGCAGCCTTGGGTAGGCTGCAAGGGCCTGTCAACAGAAAGAGAACAGCGCCTGACGGTAAGCAGCATGAAGCAGTTCCTGGGGAATGCTGGGAATCATGCTGTTCCCCAAGGGTCAGGCGTCCTGAGAAACAGCCAAAATGGCCTTTTTGAGTGGCAGCTGTAGTCCTAGAGCTGAGGTTAACTTCAAGACCTTGATCTTGATTTTAGGCATAGTCTCTCCATTGCTATTGAGTGCCACTGTCCAGGGTAGGCCTACATGGGGAGGGGGAGAGAGAATTGGTTTTCTTTTGTTTGAAAGGGTTTGTGATATGCCAGGAGAGTAAAGTTAGGCCCATTCCAAAATTTTGACACAGCAAGTCCAAATGTTTTGCCACCACTGCCCAAGACCAGTGAACATGATAGAGAGCCCATGGCTGAATGATTATAAAATACGAGTGCAAAATATGTGCCATATAATTTGCCCTTCACATCTTATAGTATTCTCTGTAGAGGTATTGTAACCATCTTTGTCTCTGACAAGCTAATTCCTATGAAAGAACATAAATACAAAGCATAATCCCTGAACTTCATTTCCACACCTGGCCATGTGACAAAGGAAAAGGTAAATATGAATAGGGAAGGAAAGCAAAAGTAGAGAAAAGCATAATGTTTATTGGGCCAGCAGATCCACCCAAGTAAGAGTTAAGCTTCAAACTAATTTTCAATGACATCCAGGCCAAACCATTGGAAAACAGTTGGTTCCCACAATTCCTGCAGTCTTCTTTTTTCTCGGAATTGTAAAATGCCCTCCCTTCCTATCTTTAGCTGGTTATTTGTTGGAGGAAAAAACTTTTGCTTCTAATTGGTAAATATAGTCTCTCTTGAATTTTTGGAGTGTTCTATAGAGTGTAACACAATAAGGCTAATTTCTGAATCTGGAAAAAATTGTGGTTGGACAAGATAAAATCTAAGGAATAGCTGGAGTTGTTTTTCCATTGCTCTCTGAAAAGGATCTTGTTCACCATTGCTCAGTTGGAGAGATGGAACCTGGCAATCTATGTTATTTCTTTTCTTTGCCTCTGTGCTCTCTTAGGATTCATAAAAAAATATTTTTGGGCTTCTGTTAATTTTCTATCTCTTGCAGCACCTTTACCAGCTTGGGCCAACTTGAGCCATTTTCTATCCTCACTAACCAGCCAACGCATCTGGTCAAGTTGAAACAGTCACTGTACAAATCAAGAAGCCACAGTGCATCCTCTGTATGGAAACTCTGATTGGTTCAAAATAGAGAAAGGACTATGGCGTGTCTAATGGGGTGAAAATTAATTTTTGCAATTTTTTTTTCAGTGAGGGATTCAAAACATAAGTGTTTTTACACCAAGAATTCAAATCTGCTGTTATTTACAGACCCCTCATATCCTGGACATAAACTGTTTCAACTCCTACCCTCAAAACGATGCTATAGAGCACTGCACACCAGAACAACTAGACACAAGGACACCATCACTCTGCTAAACAAATAATTCCCTCAACACTGTCAAGCTATTTACAAAGTCTGCATTACTATCACTATTAATCCTCCCATCCTTCCTTTCACCCATCTCCTCCCACTTATGACTATATGACTTGTTGTTTGTATCCTTGTGATCTGTATTGACTGTTTCCTAGTATGATTTGATTGCTTATTGTACCCTATGACTAAGTGTTGTAGTTATGATTCTTGACTCTGGATGAATGTATCTTTTTTTTTATGTACACTGAGAGCATATGTACCAAGACAAATTCCTTGTGTGTCCAATCACCCTTGGCCAATAAAGAATTCTATTCTATATTCTGTTCTATTTTTGCAATTGCACAACGTTTAGCTTGCTTGGTATGGTACGTCCACGTCTGATCATATGCCTCACAAAAGCCTCTTATAACCCAAATACTGTTAACTTTATCTTCTCAAAATTACACGTTGTGCTACAAAAATCAAACTTTTTCTCTGCATGAATCTTATCAGGCTAAGCAAATAATAATAATAATCCATGCAATCATATACTAGTACCAGGAAGCAATTATTTGAGTTACAAAAATGTTTAAGTGAGTTTCAACAAGTCTTGTTTTGATTCGTTCTTCGACATCAACAGCTGACGTGCTTCTTGGTCTCTGATATAACCCTCATCTTTCTCGTGTATACAATCTGTTTGCTGCCTCTGTGACCCATTTCACACAACTCTTTATTGATTGGAACAGCTTGCCCTCAGAAGTTGTGGGAGCGCCATCACTTGAGACCTTCAAGAAGAGATTGGACTGCCATTTGTCAGAAATGGTGTAGGGTCTCCTGCTTGCGTGGGGGGTTGGACTAGATGATCTATAAGGTCCCTTCCAACTCTGATTATCTGTTATCTGATTGGGCATGATAGGACCACTATGGTAATTGTGTTGGTTCATCAATGAACTTCTTTATTTCTGCTATAGTCAGTTTGCATGTCAAAGGTGGCTCATATACACCTTCTGACCAGTCAAATGATGAGCATGAATCAAATATGGAAAAGCAAAGACAAGGCAACCAAATACAATAAGTGGTATGTTGCTGCCACCTCCTGGGTGAACATGGAAATTACCTTTGCTATTTCCTTGCCTCCCGTTTCCAGGTGGAGAACCAAATTACAAAGTCTGCACTACTATTACTGTTAATCTTCTCATCACTTCTTATCACCCATCCCCTCTCACTTGTGACTGTATGACTGTAACTTGGTTGCTTGTATCCTTACAATTTATATTAACTGTTTCCTAGTATGATTTGATTGCTTATTGTAACCTATGACTATTATTAAGTTTTGTATCTTATGATTCTTGACTCTTGACAAATTTATCTTTTCTTTTACGTACACTGAGGGCATATGCACCAAGACAAATTCCTTGTGTGTCCAATCACACTTGGCCAATAAAGAATTCTATTAACTATGTGAAAAATGAAATGAGAGAGTCAGCATCTTTCACATTTCCAGACAATGCTGTGAATGCTTTGTCATCTGGTTTTAACCTTCTTAAAAATATCTCCCTGCAACTGTTAAGTAGTATGTTCTCTAACTCAGCAAATAAAGTCTTTTTTAAAGCACAGTTTATTTTTGCAGAAGCAAAGTAATTTTTGTTCTCAATAAGAATCTCACATCAATTCACTGACAACTGAAATTAGACATTTCTAGCAGTGATAACAGGGGTGGAAGCCTCATGTGGTACATAAGGCAGAGGAAAATAGAGGAAGGAACTATTTATGAATGTTACTCTCTAGAAGCTGACATACATTTTCCTCTGAACACCATCACTCTGCTAAACAAATAATTCCCTCAACACTGTCAAACTATTTACTAAGTCTGCATTACTATTAATATTAATCCTCCCATCCTTCCTTTCACCCATCTCCTCCCACTGTATGACTGTAACTTTGTTGCTTGTATCCTAACAATTTTTATTGACTGTTTCCTAGTATGATTTGATTGCTTATTGGTACCCTATGACTATTATTAAGCATTGTACCTTATGATGCTTGACCTTTGATGAATGTATCTTTTCTTTTATGTATACTGAGAGCATGTGCACCAAGACAAATTCCTTGTGTGTCCAATCACACTTGGTCAATATTCTATTCTATTCTATTCTATTCTATTCTATTCTATTCTATTCTATTCTATTCTATTCTATTCTATTCTATTCGTTTCACTCATGGATAATCAATGTCAATGTGAAGGAATCCACGTGAAATTAAGTTTTTCCAAGTTTGAACATCTATCTCTGTGGACTGAGACTTGTGCGTACTTAGTTGATGTCAATTTTGTGTTATGTGATGGTTGAGGCAGTATGAATGTCAGTGACCAGAAGACAGAGCTACCTTCTAACATTTTTGATACCCCCTTTATGTTTTTAGTATTCATAAGTAGTCATCTTCTGAATACAGATATCAGGTAGTTATGCTCCATCAGTATTCTCTACATTAGTAGTTAATTTCATGTTTGACAGTTTCTAATTTGTGAACATGCTCAAGTCAGTTCAGATATGCACCTTGCTGATTCATGTCACACTGTTTGCCTTTTTAATGAAGTCATTCATGAATTTTCCATTCTGGAAATTTATGGAGCGCCTCTGAAGACTTCACACATTACTAAGGAAAACATAGACTTAGCCATTTTGTGCATCTTTATTTATTCTGGCTAATGGAAGAAATGTTTTTTTTTTCCCCTGAACTCATCACAAATCAATCTAAAGTTTTTTAAAAAAGAGTTCTGATACTAACCTCTCCAATTCAATCATATTTTTTTTAAATGTTCCATCTTCAGTATTTTGTAGACCTGGAAGCCTTAAGTATTTTAATTTTTTATTAGTCCAGGGGCACAGTTGTACTTCACAAACTTTGAGCGTGTTCCCCATAGAATTCCAAAAGTTGCTACTAAATGCCATTGTCCATGAGAAAGAATGGGAATAAATACATGACAATAATTTTATTAACAACCTTGAATTTTATTTACCTGAAAACCATCTGGAGTCAATGTGAGTTTTTAATCTGAGTCTTCCTCAATATTTTTTGCCTTGTGTCTCCCAATTGGCAAAGTAAAGTTTTCAGCCCGGGGCGGGGGGAGAATACACAAACCTGTTTTACTTCAGCACCATTCTTTAAATCGTGCCCTTTTCTGTACCCTTTCATTTAGCCTTTTCAGGTATTTTTTTTTTCTACAATGGAAAGGACATGTTTCTGCCAGAATTGTCAAAGTAAATAAATAAAGCAAAACTAAAAAAAAAATAAGCATCATGATCCAACAACAAAGCAGAACAGATGATGGGACAGATTAAAAGCATATGGCTTAGAACTACTCAAGAAACAAACAAACTAGAAACAAAAAGACAACAGATTTGACTGCTACTTAAAAAGTATTGGACTGTGCTTGAGATGAAGGGCATTCCCCTGATTTGTTAATGATCACCTATAACAATATAAGATAAAACTGTCAAAATGCTCTCAGTGCCAGATCAAGAAGATGAATCTGTGATGAGGGGATTGAAACTGTAGAAGAAGAATATGTAGAAGAAGAATCAAGTAATTTAAAATTGAGAACCATTGGCTGCAGGTTGACTGAAACTATAGACTTGGTAACAGCAACTGGTTAGTAGCACTGTGGAGATAAGCTGTGGGTTATCTATCATCCTTAACCAAGTCAGTTAAAGACAGAGGTGCTGTTTTTGCACAATGTACTTGATTAGTTTTAACTTTGGCTAGTTTTCTTTGTAGCCTGGCAGGGTATATGAAGCCAGCCTGGGTAGTTTATGATTCAGCATGTTGTGTTATCCTACAAAAGATTAATCGGTAAACCTATGGCCATGTTGAAGACATCAAGATGGAATGCAACCACATGCTTGTAGGATGCTGGTTGAATAGTATTTTGATAGCATTATGAGCCTCAGTGGTGCAGTGGTTAGAGTGCAGTACTGCAGGCTACTTCTGCTGACTGCTGGCTGCCTGCAATTTGGCAGTTCGAATTTCACCAGGCTCAAGGTTGACTCAGCCTTCCTGCCTTCTGAGGTGGGTAAAATGAGGACCCAGATTGTTGGGGGCAATATTTTGACTCTATAAACTACTTAGAGAGGGCTGTGAAGGACAGTAAAGTGGTATGTAAGTCTAGGTGCTATTGCTATTGCTACATTTTCTCAAATGTTATTTGGAAAATAATCTCTATCCTCTTCCCTTTGGAATGTTAGCACATAGCTAGCTTTGATTCTTGCGGGCGAACATCCATAGAACACCTCTGCTCATACATGTATTCTACCACTACTTACATAGTTAACTAAAAACAAATCTGAGCCAGCCAAAAGACATGCCTATTGTTTTCTTAGCCCCCCCCCCCCCCAATATATGCTTTTTAAATAATATCTTAGAAGTGCAACAGTCATCATTTCTACTGATTTTAAGGGTTGGCAATAAATCGCATGTCAGCTACGGTATTTGTTTTAAATGTTTAGGAAAAGAGTTGGTGACATTCTCAGCATATTGATGTAAAGGAGAAAGTAAGGAAAGAACTAATAAGATTATAAATGATTATTGGTTAATGGACTTGAAGATCAACAGGAACATTATCTACGTACTTGTGCAATTTAAAAGCTTTTCTGAGATTCTCTAAGACTGACTTTGCCATGTTTTTTCTCCCTGATTTATGAGGCTGTGGATAATTTTCATTCTTAACCTTGAGGTCATATTCTGCCATCGCTTTCACACTGCATATTTCAGAATTTACAACGAGGTGAATAACAAGTTTCTGCCTCGAAATTTGCATGCAATTAACATTCTGTTCCTCTCAGAGAGTAAATTTGCTATTAGAATGGTAACTGATATTCTGAAGACATGTAGTAAAATCATAGCATTCTATGTTTTAAGCTTGCTTGCACATTATATAGTTGTAGGGGCACTTTATACCACTACTGAGATGAAATACTTTTAGAATATAGAAATGGGTCTGCAACCAACAACCATCTCAACTATTCAAGCTTGGATAAACAGTATGGGTAAAAAAAGGCCAGATGAATTTTATGGATGAGGAAGTTGAACATTGAAGCAAAAGTTTCATTTCTAATTACAGAAACATTTCTATTTTAAAGCAAGGAAAGCCTCTAAATCATTGCCAGGTTTTATGAAAAAATTAAAGATTTCTTTATTTGCTCGTGCTTTCTGTGTAATGAATATTAGTTTCAGTCCTGAGTTCTGTTTTCTTTTTACTTCTAGTACTTTGTATTTTTCTTCTCTTCTCATTGGTTTTATTGCGCTAATCCTGAAAGGCAGTACAGAATAAACTGAAATAATCTGGGTAGCTTTCAGAACAGCTTTGCCTATCCTGGCATTCTGAATCTATCAATAACAGTTCTAGAATTGTAGTCCCAAAACTCTATAGGGCTCTGGATGTGGAAAACTGCAGGGAAAACAAAGAAACAATGTGTGTGTGTGTGTGTGTGTGTGTGTGTGTGTATGCATATGTATATGTATATGTATGGTATTCGACTTTGTTTGGGTATTTTCCCATGTCATAATAGTTGTGCTTTTAAAGTTGTAGCAACGTTTCGGCAGAATCTCATCTGCCATCATCAGGCTTTTGTATTGTGTTCGTCTGTGTTTCGTCTGGGAGACGAACACAATACAGAAGCCTGATGATGGCAGATGAGATTCTGCCGAAATGTTGCTACAACTTTAAAAGCACAACTATAATGACGTGGGAAAATATCCGAACAAAGCTAAATATCATACATGTAAGTACCCGTGAAAACTTAAGAAAACAAATATCAGACCTCTACGGGGAAGAAATAAACAGCCAGACCAAAACCTATGAGAAGCTAGAAGTTAAAAGAGCAGGAATACTATGTGACCTCAAATTCCTATACAGCTGCAGAGGCAACAATGCAACATCAACCTGCTTCAAATTAACATTTCATCACAGCATAGCAGCTACTAAACGTATCCTGAAAAGAACTGAAATGGCTCTACTCAGGAACGAGCTCCACAGCAAGAGATTCCAATTGGATCAGTTAAACAAAGATTTGCTAACACTACACCTGGAATTGAGCAGCAAAATCCACCTTCTACTTTGGGACAAGATAAAACAACTTACAACTTGGAGAGCTGAAACTGAAACCACTTACAAAAATGACAAACTCTTGAAGAAACTAAAGAAATTAGAACATCACAAGAAAGCCCCCAACAACTCACAACACCTGAAACAATTAGTATATAATGTTTCCAACAGAGAACTCACCAAAACAGAAACAGATGTCCTAACCAAAGGATTCAATTATGCTATAGCACCCCCAAAAATCCCCACAGAATCCATCATATGTGCAGTAGAATCCAGCCTAACTAAATTAAAAACAGATGAAGCTGATAGAATAAGACACCACAGACGAACACAATACAGAAGCCTGATGATGGCAGATGAGATTCTGCCAAAATGTTGCTACAACTTTAAAAGCACAACTATAATGACATGGGAAAATACCCGAACAATATCATACATATACATACATACATACATACATACATACATACATACATACACCTATCCCTAAATACTATTCTGTTTTTGGACAACGTAATTACACAAAGTGTTGAAAAGAGGTGGAAGTGTAGAAGTAATATATAAACTGGAAGCAGGAGATAAAGGAAATAATGAATCTACAGTTATCTGGAAGATAAGTCATGGCAATTGGACTTCTCTTTTTGGTGTGAAACTTAAGCAGCAAAATGTTTCAAACTGAATAGAAAAGAAGTCCAATTGCCATGAGTCAACTCTACGTAGATGACCGAGAATCTTCATCAACAAAACTAAAGTTAGTTTACACCAGCATCATTCATGATACATCGTTCACATTCATACCCTTTATGTTTGCAAACAATCCTCACTTCTACCACTACATTTCATCTGTAGCATTTTGTTTAAAAAAAAATCTCATCTCATTCATTTTGAGGATCTCATTGGTTCTTTCCTCCTCGGTCACCCCCTTCTTCTTAGTCCATTCAGCCGCATCAGAGTTGTGTTTGACCTGGGAGGGGCAGGGATGTGTGGCTAAGGTGGGCATGGCTAGCATTATGTCACTTGTTCTGGGGGGTGTGTGTGTGCCTGTGGTGGCCATAGTGCTCTGCCAGCAAAAATGGGCTTCTGAGCTCTGTTTTTGGCTGGCAAGGCCTCCTGCAATCCTCTGCCAGTGAAAACGGAACTCGGGGGGAACCACATGCGGGCCTTGCAAGCTCCATTTTCAACTGGGATGGCCTCCTACCATCCTCTGCTACCGAAAAGAGAGCTTGTGAGGGCTGCACGTGGCCCTCACAAGCTTTGTTTTCACTGACAGAGGCATCATAGGCTGGTCCTTCGCTATTTCCAGGGCAGCCCCATGGGCCAGATCTAAGCACCCTGTGGGCCAGATCCCACCCCTGGACCTTGAGCTTGACACTCCTGGATTAGTTTAACAATTTGATCCTTATTTATTCTTTCTGTACGACTGGCCCACCAGCATTATTTTTTGTAAGCTAGATTTTCTACACTAGAAACTAAAATAGTGCTAGAAGTTCTCTTGAAAGCCAAAGCACTGTTGCCTGCATGCCATCACTGGAAGAAACTGGCCTGACAGGCACTCAGAGTAATATTAAATAGACTAAACCGTACACGACTATGTATGACATATTACCTACAGTGATTCTAATTATAATGAACCAAACCTTGTTCAACTGAATGTTATGCCAAAACAAAGCAAAACACCAATAGTAACAGATTAAGAATGGAAACAGAAAAAAAGTTATTTCTCATTGAAACCATCATAATTATTTTTTCAATTCTTCAAACAGAGACAGTATTATCTGGGACAAATAAGCGGTAGCAGAAGCAGAGATGTGAGCACATGCAGTCCCAGAGCTGGTTCTGAAACTGTCAAAATCTTTGGGTGGAGGCGCTTAATGAAGCCTAAAAGATAAATCATGGCTTGCACACACACATTCCAAAAGAGAAAGACAAAAATGTGGTTTTGAATGTGGGGTGTCACTTAGTAATGGAATTACTGGTCTCAATTGTGGCCAGTAAGTGAGTTTGGACATCATACTAAACCATTATATATTGATTTAAGTCCCACTAGTTCACACATTGCATTAACCCATCAACCAGAAAGAGAAAGTTTATTCCATGTACTGAACTGAATCCAAAATAAATCAATTGCTCATTGTGACTTAGAAAGACTTATTCCTTTAATAAGTTAACTATGACCAGTTCATTTATCACTATCTGCTAATATAAATGTTTTTGCTTATTTATTCATTGACATGTATATCTCTACACCATTATCTTGATGTAAGTCACAATTCCTTAAAACAAGATTAAATAATACAAACATGTAAAATAAAGGGGTTAATTGAAGACCCCACTGGGTAGAGGAGAAGGAGAAGGAGGAAGAGGGGAGGGGGCAGAGGAGGAGGAAAAGGAGGAAAAGGAAGAGGAGGAGGAAGAAGGAGGAGGAGGAGAAGGAGAAGGACAAAGAATATTGAGAACCCGCACAATAGTAATTGCAATGCTATAAATAGGCATGGATAAGAAGCCCTTGCAGTAAGGACTACTGGTGTCTAACACAAGAAATAGAAACACCAACCTCATCTTCAAAAGGATGTCATAAAAGAAAAAGGCTCCCGCCCTGCCCTTATTTGCTAATCCACAAGTAGATAACCTTTCTTCCATTTAAATTTTGTGCATCTTTCTTCCTGCGTATGTATGCTTAATGAGCACTCATTAAGTAACTTCTTTACGTGCATTATAAATCTAAAGCAGAAGGGCAATGCGGACATGCAGCCCTTCTAATTTTCCTTATATATTCAGGATGGAATCTATTGAAAGTGATAGCAGGGCTCTCCAAACTTGACAGCTTTAAGACTTGTGGACTTCAACTCCCAGAATTCCTCCCCCAGTCATGTTAGCTCAGGAATTCTGGGAGTTGAAGTCCACAGGTCTTAAACTTGCCAAGTTTGAAGACCCTTGTGATTGAGGAACGGCTTGCCTCACTTGTTCCATTGAGTTCGCGCATAAACTGCCCATCATTTACAATCCTAGACTTTATACCTTACAATTTTATAGCAATTACGTGTCATCAGCCTTGTTCACCTGTAAGCCTATGCTGCAATGAGCTTTGTTAAACTTACTGTAAGGTGTGGTCTCTCACTCATAATAGCTTCAGATTTTGTGTGAACCAGACCAAAAATATCCTTGTGTTTGTGTATCAACACTGCTCTTAAAGCCTAATTGTATTACAATGTAGTGTTAAAGAATAATACAAATGTAAGTTTTAGTGGAAGCATTACCTGGACTAGTACAAAGAACCTTTTCTTCCATCTCTTCCAGACATTTTTGCCGATGGCCCACAAATATCTATAAAAGCAGCAAGGAAAACTTCATTAGGAGGTTTTTTAAAAACAAACAAACAAATAAATAAGAATCTCATTGTTTGTATTGGGTAGTTTTTATTGGAAACTAATTAACACTGGTTTTAGCAAAAAAATGTTGTAAATTGTGTTGTGACTATGGGATCCTGCAAACAGCCATAAATTGTCAACTAGTTGCCAAGCCCCAAAATCTGATCTCATGACCACAGGGGGAGGGGAGTGGTGATCTTTTAACTTGATGACTGGCTTAACTGCTAAGGTGTTTACTTCTTTGGAAAAGAGAAGAGAGCTAATCTTTTAGTAGTCTCCTATAGGAGAAGGAGAAGCAGAAGCTGAGGGTGGAGTCAAAAGAAAGACTCTACACAGTGACACCAAGACTGATTCCTCTTCAGATTCCACCTCTAGATTCTGCTAACCCTTCTACATCTTGCTAGTCTCCATCTCCAATAATCGGTTGTTCTACACCAGGGGTGTCAAACTCAAAGCCCAGAGGACGGATCCGGCCCACGGGGTGCTTAGATTTGGTCCATGGGGCTGCTCTGGAGACAGTGAAGGACCGGCCCACGGTGCCTCTACTGGTGAAAATGGAGCTCAGGAGAAGGTTGCAGGAGGCCATTGCAGCCTAAAATGGAGCTTAGGAGCCTGTTTTCCCTGGCAGAGCACTCAGGCCACCACAGGTGCCCCCAACACGAGTGACATCAAGCTGGCCACCCCCACCCCAGCCCTGCCCCCCATCCCCTCAAGGTCAAATACAACCCTGATGTGGCCCTCAATGAAATCTAGTTTGACACCCCTGTTCTACATTAAGAAAGGGGCATTGATATTCCTTCTTTTTCTTTGCTATGAAAAGAACAGTGTGGAATCTGTCTGGAATCTACCATGATATTCCTTCTGACAGGTAGTATTTCATTTTCAAACTTCATTAGATTACTTTCTGTCTCAGACAAGAAAAATTACTGGCATTTATAAAAAAAATTGTAAAGGACCATAGTTGGAAAATGCCAGCAGTGATCACACTCTGATTACAATTTTGTTCAGCCCCATCAGGTGTGACAACACAGCTGGTATTAGCTAAGAAAATATGAGTGATTAAATTAAATTAAATTAGAATGTGCTGATAGTCATTTTAAAACAGATAAGACAAATTTGTGGAACATAGACATATGAATGGCTATTAATCATGAAAAGCCATATGGAGTCTCCATGACGTTTGATTCCTAAATGCTATTTGGAAAGACTAGAGCATGGTTATTGTATTATATCCTTCCAGTAAGCTTCATATTTATTTATCTTTATTACTTATAATGTTTTATATTGCTCATCATACTTGCATCCCTCTGGGTAGTTTACAAATGGAAAAATCACATAAAAGCTATATGATTTGGTGGCACAGTGATTAGAATGCAGTATTGCAGGCCAACTCTGCTCATAGCCTGATGGGGCTCATGGCTGACTTGGCCTTCCATCCTTCTGAGGTCAATAAAATGAGGACCAAGATTTTGGGGGCAATATGGTGACACTGCTCATAGAATGCTGAAAGCACTACTGCTATCGTTAAAAAAACAAATTAAAAAAAGAAAACAGATTAAATCAAAGTTAAAAAGAACAACTGCAAAATTAAAAGGCAGAGGAAGAACCTTCAGCCCACCAACTACCCTTAGACTTGCATGACATTTGCGAATTGCCAGGCCAGTTGGCAGAGCCCGGCCTTAATGCTCTTCCAGGAGGCCAGGAAAGTAGGGGTCTGCCTGGCCCCCAGGGACAAGATGTTCCCTAGGGTAGGGGGATGCAGCAGAGAAGGCTCTTGTCATGACCCTGTCAGAGTCTGAATCCAAGAAGGAAGCCGGACAGCTGACAGGGAATGGGGGTGTGGCTCCATTGGCTGTGGAGGAGGTTGGGGAAGGGCAAAGTCCGGCTTTATACTTTAATTGACAAGACCAGAAGTATGCTGACCTGACTAGATCATGTATTGTGGGCAGAAACTATGGAAGATAGGAAGCCCCTTGGATAACCAGGCTGTATATCATGAAGGGCTTTATTAGGTAATAACCATCACCTTGAACTGCAGCCAAAATTCATGTAGCAGAATTGTTATGCATCATATATGGGGGAATGAAGCTAAGTTTCTGTCTGCATTTGCTCCAGCCAAGCAACAGTGCTTCCCACATACACTTGTCCAAGAGTAGGTTCAACACACTGTTCTTAGGGCAGTAAATGCTTACAGCTCCAGAAACCTGAGAAAAGATGGGTTCATTCATTCATTCATTCATTCATTCATTCATTCAATCATTCATTCATTCTCCCCTCCCCCCATAGTTGACTCTTAAGCATCCATGCCAATGTTCCAGGTGTCTAGCAAACTGAGCCATAACCTGGCATTTTTAAGAACATGCTGACATCTGTACGCAACTTCATCCCACCCAGATTTTTAGTCTACAAATGTATGACTGTGTAAGAGAAAAAGAAGACAACAAGCATATTAGGAAGGAAGACGGGATGTTTGAAATGTGTGATTCATACAGGCGAGCAAATTGTAGCTAAATGCCAGGATGACAAGCTACAGTAAACAGCCCATTGTGCCGTGATTCCTGCTTGAAGCTTGGCCCAGAGATCGGCAGGGAACTTGGTAGGAACCAAGAAGAAGAGCCCTCATACTGAATCGGCACTTAATCCCAACAAGAGAAAAAACTTTTGGTGGGAGGTCAAATCCACTTTATAAAACTTCAAGACATTTACTTGTTATATGGGGTGACAATCAAAGGCTTGTTCATACAACTACATCAATTTACAAAAGCTAGGAGCATGGGGCCAACTCAAGGCAATAGGAAAGTATGTTACAATAAAGTATTTGTACACTGTGGTGTGTCCAGTCTTAGAAAACAAAAGAGTCCTCATATAATCCCTCATTCAGAACCAGCTTCAACCTCTCAGTGTCCTTCAAGGGCTCCCCCATGTATTGACCAAGGTATGTAGGATTGTGTAAAGTGCCTCTCAATTGTGGCATGGGCACAACTGGTACACTAGGTGAATTTATCTGAAGGTCTTCCTGGCTGTGGTTGCCTCCTGCTCCCAAAAGTCCCTTAAATTTGGGGCCAGTCTAGAAGAGGAAAATGTGGCCTTGTTCAGGACTAAAGAGAGGCATCTTTGGGGTTTGAGCTTCAGCCTGTCCCTTTCCCTCCAGGCCTGCACAGTCTCCATCATTAAATCAAAAACCTTGACAACACATTCAGAATATTATATGCATAATTATGACCGCATAATCAGGATTTTCAAAGAAACAGGTTAGCATTATTTATGAATACTTATGAAGACTCTGATTATACAATAAGCAATTTGCTATTCTAAAAATTCAACGCAAGAAATAAAATACAGGGAAATTACATCAACTTATATTTTATTGTTCCTTTTTGAGAATAATAATATTCTTAGTTCACATGCAGGACAAAGACTAGAGATTAATTTCAGAAGACATTTGTTTTAAAAGATTAAGAGAGGTAAAAGCTGCCAGTGAATAAAATGTCAATCATTCTCAAAAAGATGAAAGTTAAATCCCATGGATTCAATTTCTAATACAAACTCAGGGAGGAGAATGAGATATCCCCCCCCCCCTTTATTATAATACTGGAAAATACGGTAACTTGCAATCACTGTACTTTGCACACACAAAAAGTAACTTACCCAGAATGTTTCATATTCTGAGGTTTATCCATTCGGACAGCAAGCTTGATTTTCAGGTCTTGATCAGGACAGTTTTTGGAAACAGCCATTTTGTGCCATTCAGATTGTTTGGGACTATTTGGTGTTGGATGAAGAACAACCTGAAGACAAAGTTTTAACAGGCAGAGATTTACAGTGCACTCATGTCCAATTCTATGCAGATGCTATGAATATATATTTAATCTATCTTCCTTCCCCCTCCTCCTAGTAAGAGATTTCTCACCCTCCTCTCTCAAACTCCTCACTTTCTTGTTGCCTGATTTCTACTGTCTTTGGGTAGTTAACCAAATAGTTGCTTTCTAGTTATAAAAACAATCCATTCTTGTAAAAATAAGTAATAGACTCCATAGCACTTTATCCTGAATAATTCCCTCATCAAAGCTCCATAGTTTTGTTTTAGCATCCTAGGGCTTTGGTTTATAAATCCTGACACACTGTTTTCAGTAATGTATTTGTAGGTAAATGAGGACTTAAGTTAGCAGCAGAAATTCAATTGCTCAGTTAGATTATAAAAGACCTTTTTATATATATATATATATATAGTTTCCACTCTACTCGGTTAATACTGTAAATCCATGCAGACAGTCTCATTTCTCATCACCACGTACAATAAAATTACTTCAAATTAGAGCTAGAACTTAATAACTTATACAAAAGCTGGGTGGAGGGAGTTTTTAACTGAAGAACAGTGAGTTATTTGACACTCTCCAGTTAAGGTTATTAAAGTTAAATTTAAGCCCTATAGACATATGGTTTTTTTAATGTCCCATTAGCAGTAAGTGAAGAGCAGAGGAGGCTGAGTAGAGGCAAAGCAGAGCTCAAAGGGAATTTATATCTGTCACCAAGATAAATGCTGCTGAAGGCGCTATGGGAAAAAAATGACATCGACATGGAGGAAAAAGAAGAAGAAACGCTCAGCAGCGCCATATCACTGGGAACCTGTTACATAATAAAAAATGAAAGTTGGCATTATCTGCTTTAGCAGCTGGAGGAAGAAATGGACAGGCCACACTTAATTAAACTGCAGCACTGCTGCTAACCTGAATATGTTGAATTATCCACTGATCAGGAGATATGATAAATGAAATTCATTCCATAGATCCATAGATTCAGAGTTACTCTGGCAACCATGCCCTACCTGAGGTAGATTGTTAACAGTCTCAGAAGCAATCCCATCTCTGCTCTAAAATGAGATCAGCATTGATTTGTACTCATTTCTGGGAAATAAATTATTGGGATCCTTCCCTCCCCCCTCCTTTTCCTAATGGCTTGGCTTGGCCAACGGAAGAAGACACTAATGCTTCTATTACTCATTTGATGTTTAAGGTAAAGTAAAGGTTCCCCTCGCACATACGTGCTAGTCGTTTCTGGCTCTAGGGGGCGGTGCTTATCTCCATTACAAAGCTGAAGAGCCAGTGCTGTCCAAAGACATCCCCGTGGTCATGTGGCCAGCATGACTAAATGCCAAAGGTGCATAGAACGTTGTTATCTTCCCACCAAAGTGGTCCCTAGTTGTCTACTTGCATTTTTACCTGCTTTCGAACTGCTAGGTTGGCAGAAGCTGGGACAAGTAATGGGAGTTCACTCCATTACATGGCACTAGGGATTCTAACCACCGAACTGCCGACTTTTCTGATCAACAAACTCAGTGTCTTAGCCACTGAGACATTTAGCCACTGAGCCACTGCACCCCACCTTTATTATTTATAAAGAACTCTAGGTGGTGAGCAGGCCTCATATTCTTTCCTCCTCCTATTTTCCTGACAACCAATAAACCTGGGAGGTGGGTTGGGCTAAGAGGGAATGACAGGCCCAAAGTCACCCAGCTGATTTTTTCGTATCTAAAGCAGGACTAGAATTCACCATCTCCTGGTTCCTAAGCCAGCACCTTAACCACTGGACAAAACTAGCTATGGGGGTGGGGGAGAGTCTTTCTCAGGATACATAATCTAAGGTTCACCACTCAGCTGCAATATTTTAACTTCCCTTAGTGAGCTGAAACAGCTTTAATTTCATGTTAACTATATAGGATTGGTTTCACATCCTTCCGCTCCCTTCCAATCCTGCATTCTTTCCAATAGTTTAATGATGTTTATTTCAGGGATGGCTTGTGACGGAGATGAGAAAGTTCACCTTTTCCCTACCTCTTTTGGCAGTAATTTAGTTTCATCTCTGATTTCTTTGGAACTGTGTCTGAATTTTCTAGGACTGTGTCTCATCAGTTTGGGGAAAACATGCAACCCCTGTGTTCACTTTCATGCAAGGTTCTCAGTCAGCCTTCTCTTTGAAATGCTTTACCAGTGGGCTTTACCAGTGGGGAAAGAGATGTAGTTCAGGCCTTACTTTCAGCCTCCCACAGGGGTATTGTGTGTGTGTATGTTTGCGTGCACGTGTTCGCTGTGCTTTCATAATTGAATATTGACATCTGAATTTTTCAAAGAGCTGTCCAAACTTTTCTTCCTTCTTCAAGAAATGTTTTGCCAGCTCTAATTCTACCACAGCATATTTATTTATTGAAAGTCCTGTATGTGCTGCCCATCTCACCAACAAAGGACTCTGGATCCTTACAGGTAATTAAAAAGCCAAAGGTGAAACAATTAAAATTAAGAAGGATTACATAAGAATTAAGACCAAGGGGACAGACAACATGGGGATAAGTTACGCCAAAAATAAGAGATGCAATGTTGTCATTCCTATCATTGCATTATTTGCTGGTGCAGTCAACAGTTGTGTCTGTCCTTACCCGCCCAAGTTCTTTGTCTTCCAAAGCCAGGACACCGGTACTCTCCGTAAACAGCTTCACTTTCACAGCCGGAAGGGCGTGTGTCGTGGAAAAGTCACCCTGAGTTCCCCAGCTGTGAAAACATCCACAAGAATGACATTTGGGGAAAAAAGAAGCAGCAGCAACAACTTGCCACCTCAGCACTGTCACCTTGGAAGGGAAAAGGTTAACACAAATGTCACCAACTGTCACATAGAGTAAAATAAAAAGCAACAGGAGTGCCATTGTGCTAATTAATTAATGTGGTGAAAAAACCTGCAAGACAACAACTCAGCAATGTTGAAAAACTTCCTCTGGAAAGGCAACAGACTAACACGCAGCCAATGGTAGCGAACTACATGCTTGCACTTGGGTTTATTTTGCAACTCAGTCAGAAGAAAACTGATGAAAATATTGCATCAAAACTTTCCTTGTAAGTTGCAGGCCCACTTCAGTTAGTTACCATGATCAATAAATACTACCCATTTCCAATGTACAGGATGTTTATATTTTGGATTCAAACCCTAGAATTAGACAAAAAATAAATATCTTTATATGTTAATTCCATTACTTGAATAGTTTGTTGCATTTTGTTAAAGATCCAAAGCTATATTTATATACAACATGGGTTATTTGGGTGATACAGTACAACATGGGTTATTTGGGTGATACAGCTAAGGGACTGTGTGGTCCATGGTACTCTCTGAGCTTGTTTGTTTTCTTGCAGATGTTTCATTACTAGGTAACATCACCAGTGCTAGAAGGGAGCAGGGCTTTGTTCTCTCTTTACATATCAATGGCTTGTCCCATTGGTGGAAGTATTGTTGAAGGTTCTTTGGTTGGGCTGTTGTTTATTGTTAGCTTGTTATCTGAGATGTTACCTGGTTGGATAATGAAACATCTGTAAGAAAACAACTACTCAGAGAGTACCTGTTCTGACCCAGGCTTCTCAAGCCCCACTTAACAGCCTACTTGTGAGGAGAAACCCCATTTTATTTAGAAAGGCAGGAATACACGGTATTCACTGACTAAGCTCCAGGTCACGTATCCTTAGGTGATTTACAAGCTGTAGCAGTCTTTGAGTTCCCCCGCAGGAAGCCTCAATTAGCACTTCAATCCCAACACAAAGTGTCCTGATCAACCTGGGTATTGGCAAGGAATCTACTGGAGGGAACTTCTGGAGCATGAATGGTTGTCTTCAACTACCTCCCACACCGCTCCTCCTTATATCCCAGCCAGGAAGGAGCTTGTAAACATCTCCTTCTTTTCCTGGAGAGCTGGCCCTCAGTCCTACATTGCTCTCCTCTCTGCACTTCTCTGCACATATGCACATCTGAGACAGGGCCCAGCTGTTCCTCCCTCTTGCTCAGCTCAGCCCCTCAAAACAGCTGTTTTCTCCACCTGAGCATGTATAGATGGGCATCTGGTTCTAAGACCTCCTGTTCCTCAGAGTCTTCCACAGATCCTAATGGTAATCCAGGCACCCCCTACATCTCCTCTGACTCATCTGACTCGACTGCCATCTCCACTGGCAGTCGATGAACCACAACAGCACCAATGACCAGCAGTTCAACCCTGAGCTACAATATTCTTTTCTATCAGTAGTAATGTGGGCTTATGGGTAGAAGAAAGGGAGTGATGATAGAAATCACAACTGGGAACAAGATCATTGAAATCAGTGTTCATTTACTTAAATTGCTTTCTCACTGTTCTGTTTTTGAAAACAGGTGAACCTTAGCTTTAGAACAGAACACTGGTGGTGTTAATTTTTCATTTGACCTCTCTCTGCTGATCAGTGCTATTGTAATATATATCAGCATTTGCTTGATGTTTTGATCTTTCTATTGTATGCTGCTTGGAGTCATTTAGGAATAAAATAATTAAATAAACCATAAGTACTGCAGATAATTTGATGAAATCAAATGAAATGATGAACAAACTCTAGCAAAACAAGGAGACAAAGATACAAATAAAGAATCTTTGGAAAGTTCAAAACTTCTCATTGATGACTGAGGGCTCATCACAGGCCTTTTCAGAATCTATCTCCTCAATTATCTCCTAGCAGGCTGAAAAATAATTTGCTTTCATTTGTGCTACTGTTCCTTAATATTCATAAAGAATAGTTAAAGCACAAACAAAAGGAAAAGTAAAAATAGCAAATCAGCAACATTATTAAACCATCAGCAAGGGAGAAATATAAAAAAGATGAATTAGTTCAAGAAGTAAAATGTCAAGAGCGGAAGCTTAAAAAGTCATGACTGATTAAAAAATGTAATGAAATAAGGATTCTGCCTTCCCTATAAATCTCAAAAAAGAGAAAACAATATGTGAATGGGACATGGCTGGATAGTAGATTTGAATGTGAGAGCCCATTATTGATATTGGGACATAAAACCAGATCATTTTTAAAAATGTATTCTGATTACACTTCCATAGTTTTTCTGCCCCTTATCATATTCCTAGGAATTTTTTTAAATATATAAATCATTTTTATTACAATTTTCAAAAATACAAATCTTTATATTTGTGACATTTTGGCATCAACAAATACATATATCTTATATACCTTATTATATATATATATATCTACATTAATAATCTCTTAAGGTTTCTTACTTTATTTACAATAATCCATTCTTCCTAATCTTTATATCTATTTTTAGCCACATTTATCCCATATTGCATAATATTCAGAATCCTCCTTGTCTTTCATTTTCAATGTGAGCTTATCCATTTCTGCGCATTCCAATATTTTTTGTATGACTAGATCTTCTGAGGGGATATTAGCTCCTTTCCATAATTGTGCAAAAGCTATTCTGGCTGCTGTCAAAATATGCAGTATAATATGTTTTAATCTTTTTAGGGTAGCACTGTTACTTATGTGCCACTTCACAATGCTTTACAACTCACTCTAAGCGGTTTACATATTGGCCCCTCAACAATCTGGGTTCTCATTTTACCGACCTCAGAAGGATGCAAGGCTGAGTCAACCTTGAGCCAGTCATGACTGAACTGCTTGCAAATGGCAGAGTTAGCTTGCAGTACTGCATTCTGACCACTGCACCACCAGGTTTCTAAACTTATTCTAAACTATTTGAGCTGTAAAATGGAAGAGCATATAAGATCCCAATTTAGAACTTTTTTTTGGTAGAATAATTGAAATTGAATTTATTAAACTCTTTTTTAGCTTTGGAGAGAACACAAGGTACTTTTCATTATAGCTCTGATAGATTTTCAATAGTCTTCACAGCTCATTTAATTTTGTTTCTCGAAATTTCAAGCTGTGTTACCACTGTTTCTTTTTTAAGAAATGGCACATTTGTTCTCATGAAGGTGGGCTGTTCTCTCCTCTCCCTCCCTTAATAAAACACTTATAGGGCTTCGCTTTCTAATATTTTTCACTTTTGAAAAGCATTTCTACTTAACTTTTGGCTTCAGACTGTCTTGTCACTCAACTCTTACTTTGGATTAAACCTCTTTGAACTCAGACCTATGAGAAAGACATTTGAGAGCTGGTTGTATAGTTCAGGAAAAGCCTTGATTTCCACAACACAATGCTCTTTTAACCCTTTTCTCATTCCCAGGACTAATCCTAGTGTAGTGCATAGGGTTTTTTTTGGTGACGTGCACAGACACTGGGCATATGAACAAGGGAAGGTTACAGCACTATGGACACAGGGTTGACTACAGTTTCTGGAGGAAAGAAGATATATTACTGTTCTTTGATTCAACTTCAGCCTACCATGAATGCACATCTAACCAGGGGTGGGCTGCTGGGGGTTCGCAGGGAGGGCTTCTGGGAGAGCCCCTAGCTAAGCTTCTGCGCAGTTTGGAGAACCCCCAAATCCCACTCCTGGCTGGCCCCACCTACCCCACCCCTCTCAGGAGTCCCCACATGGCCCATTTTAGATGCAGCTAAGTGCAGGGCACGTGAGGAAGGTCAGGGAGGGCAAAAATGCCACCACCACCCCACCATGGTGCAGGAGGCCAATTAGGCCATGACCACCATGGCTACGGCCATCCCGCAACTGGACAGAGAACCCTTTGCTTGGGCAGGGGGTTGGACTCCAGGCTCCCTTCCAGCACTACGATTCTATGTATTTTACTTTGCTCCAGGAAATCCCTGAATGTTTTAGTCAAGAAAGCCCACTGCAGTTTTTGTCTGGCAGATATTCCTTAGCAGCTTAGTATTAATAACATGTGTTTAACAGGAAGAATATTCCCAGTTCAAAATTCAACACAAGCCTGCCCCTCCTCACCCCCTTTTTTGGTAATTATTGTTTTTCTTTCCTTGCTTTTTTGTTAGAAATTCATCCTGAGATTGAAACACTTCTACTTCAGTGCTTGAAAAAAAGAATGAAATGTTGCATTGGAGATTGAGGGGGAAAAAAGATAGCATAGGCATCAGTAAAAGCTAAAGCAGCTTAAGGGTGCAGTGTCGTTGTGTTAACAATGTGAGATGTTGAGAATTAGGTGATAAAAAACACAACACATGTCATTCCTTGGTAACTTCTGAACCTTTCACTCATGTTTTAAAACTTCTAATTATGCCTGTGACCTTAAAACTACATACCTTAAGCATAGACAATGAACATTTCTGGAATGTGAGCCTTTCTGGTTACCATAATATCATATTTTGGAAAAGGATGCCTTATCAAAAAAAAAAAAAGTAAAAAAGTGGTATTTGGGTATAATCATCATCATCCTTATAACAACAATCCCTTGCGAGGTGGAGTCTAGGCAACTGAATGGAACTGAATGTTTACTGGCCAGATGCCCTTCCTGTCACCAATGCAGTTTTTTGTTCAGCAGATATATTCTCATTGTGCCCAGAGAGAGAAATATCTGCCTCTACCTAGGATCGAACTCATAGCCTCCTGATTGTGAGATGAGAACTCCACCTTTAGGCCACCACACAACTTATTTGAGTGTGATACAAGCAAATAATATAGAAATAAAGATTGAAAGATATGAAGAGTCATAATGAGCGATCTTAGTGTAAAACTAGATTTGACTATATTTCATTTTCATTTTTTTACATCGTATTGCAATTTATTTGATTTATTTATTGTTACATTCTTATTCTTATTTATATTTTATATAATATTGGCATATATGCACACATACACAAATTAATTTCAGATTAACATTATAATAGAAATATAGTAAAAAATCGCTTTAATTTTTCATTAATTGTTTACTGTCACTAACAGGACTATGGACTACTATTAAACTAGGGTTCACCCCTTACATTTATTTTATTGATGGATTAAATTGATTCTTCCTCTATATTTTGTTTTTATAATTTTTGGTTCTTGTGTCTGTTATTTGCCATCTGCAGGGTGTTAGAACGGGTGGATTATAAATCTCATTAAATAAATGAGTAGGCAAATCAAGGTTTTACACAAATGACACCTTCTAGTCAATTATGTAATTATGCATGTGATATATATACATATATATATATATATATATATATATATATATATATATATATATATATGGATTTAATTAAGGTTATTAAAGAATTAAATTTTACAGACAACCCTTTCCAAAACAGTTTATTAAGCTGTGTTTTCATTGTAAAAACATATATTTTTTTAAACAAATAATGGTATTAACAAGGGAAAAGAAACAGTTGGGGTTGTTGTTTGCACTTCAGAGTCACAGGGCTTATAGTTTCTTTGGAATACTCTGTAATATCTTTTTTTTTCCTTGTTGACATTTCAACCTGCTCCCCAAAATCCATTTTTACCGAATAGCTTGGAAACAAAAACTTAGTGTATGAAAAGTGTTTATAAAAGGGATTAAGGAGAACAAGAAATGCCCTATAATCCTGCGTTGTGCATTTTGATAGCATCTGCTTTGTATGATGCCTATTTCTGTGTACTAATAAAAGCCTTTTATTTGCTGAAGCATCCACAGACCATATGTTATCAACAAATGTTATTATCAAAATGCAAACTGTAATTTCCATTAGGTTTTCCATATGAGAACCATCTGACTTACAAAGGAAATAAACCAAATGAGAATACACATAGCAAACCTTTGACAATGATGTGGTGATTATAGATTTATACTTAATGACACTGTAAAATATTTCATTACATCATGGCAATTTAGCAATGAGATTTAGGGCAAGCTTCATCTAAGGATGATGCAATTAGTTGTCAGTGATATTCAGGGCCTTATTATTTACATTCTACTTCCACACACACACACGATTTAACCTTACCATTTAATAAAACTTAAGTGTAACCACAGAAAATACCTAAAGAGTAAAGCTTTGTTTAAAGAAGGATTAATAATGCAACTGGATTCCTTCTTATTAAACACTGTTATTATAATAATGTTTATGAAAATGCTAACTTAATTAATCACAAAGATTAATTTCCAAGCTCTCTCTTGTCAATCCACAGTCAATGTGCTCTTCATATGTGATTTGTTTAAAGATTGTATTAAATCAGTGTTAGGAATGGTTTCACAGATTTAATGAAAAATAATAGGTCTTTGGAGGGGGGAATTACTTTAAAATACGATGTATTTTTGATCGATCAAGTTGCATCATTTTCGAGTATGTGTAATGACCAATATTGAATCTGTGTTAACAAACTTGTAATTATCTATACAGCTTCTGAAACTCTGGGCAAAAAGATTGACATCTGCTGGTTTGTTTTATGATTTGACTAACAGATATTCAGAAGATCTCAATAACCCGAACAAGTCTGATCCTTACTTTATTCTTTTAGAGGTAATTGTGCATCCCTTTAAATCAGGGAGTTGGATAAGTTTTCTCTTTCAAATGTGTTGGAATACAATTCCCATCTGGATTAGAGTTTTCAATATCTTTCACCTTGTTGGCTAACTGGAATCCAACGTGTACAATTCCCTAATCACTGCTCTAAATAACAAGAGAGAGAGCAGCATTAGGAAAAATATCTTGCCTTCTCCATAAATGTTTGTGGCCTGGCTTGATCAGCAATAGAAGCAGGGTATGTGCTGTTAACCTACTTGGTGTCACTTGTGGATTTCTTGTTCCAGAAAGATAAAAATAAAGTTTGGATTTTAGTATTTGGCAAGTAGATTTGTTATGATTGTAGAAATATTGTGTAGTAGTTGTTGTTCTGTTGTTGTGGTGATGATGATGATGATGATGATTAAATATTTAGTGAGATTCACAGCCTTTGGGGCTGGTGGATAGCTCAACAGCTCGAGTCCTAACCAAGGACCTAGGAACTGTTCTGGTAGTATCGGAGGATATAAGCTGTTCCAGTAGGGTGTTTTTTTGTAGAATCAGGGTATTCAAGTCTGATAAATTCAGAATATCCAACTCGTGAGGTAGCCCTTTAGGTATTGGTCCAAGGGCTCCAATTACAATTGGGATAACACACGATTTCATTTTCCAAAGTTGCTCAACTTCAATTTGTAAGTCCCAGTACTTTGTGAATTTTTCTTGCTGCTTGTCTTCAATTCGTGCATAACCAGGTATTGCAATGTCAATGAACCAACCCTTTTTCTTTTCAACTACTGTTATGTCAGGTGTGTTGTAGGCCAAGTGCCGGTCAGTCTTAATTCTGAAGTCCCACAAGATCTTGACTTTTTCATTCTCCAGAACCTTCTCAACCTGATGCTCCCAGTAGTTGTTACTGTACTCAAATCCAAACTTTTGGCACAGTTTCCAGTGAATGATTTTAGCAACTTGGTTATGGCATTCTAGACAGTCAGTTTGTGAAATTTTGCTGCACCCACTGATTAAATGGTCAACTGTTTCATCTTTCTCATTACAGAGGCGGCATTTGCTGTTAGTGGTGACATGCTGAATCTTTGCTTTCATGCAATTTGTGGCTAAGGTTTGTTCTTGAACAGCCAAAATAAAGCCTTCAGTTTCTTTTTTCAGTATTCCTGATTTTAGCCAGTTCCAAGAAAGCTTTTGGTCAGCTTTGCCTTCAATACTTTTCAGGTATTGACCATGCATAGCTTTGCTTTTCCAATGTTCAATTCGCTTCTCAATTACTTATACTTACGTATTCAGCTTTTGATTTGGTTGTCTTCAAAAGGCCTCCTTTATGTACTTCCTTAATCATTGGCTCTTCACTTTTCTGGATGTAGTCATTCATCCTGTGTCTTTCTTCTTCTACAGTCTGCTTTACTTATAGGAGACCTTGACCACCCTCTGCTCTTGGTAAATATAATTGATCACATCACTTTTTGGGTGCAAAGCATGTTTATTATTAGACATGTCCATTGTATTCTGATGCACATGTTTAACTAAGACTAAGAAGCTTTTTGTTATGTAATTTTACAATCATTTTGATTGCTTTTATATTCTTATATGATATTTCAAGGTTTTTGTTTTAACAGAGAAGTTACTTTACATTTGTACTTGTACTCCAGAAAGTTGGAAATCTATGTTTCTTTATTTCTTATCATGTTTTTAACATTTTCCCCTTTCTGATTCCCAATTTTGCTGTCCCAGTTTGTTTCTTCTTTTGTTATTTTGTACTTTATATTTTTTTGAAATTTAATAAAATTGATTTTTAGAAAGCAGTAGGAACAGGGCATTTCCCCCCACTGAAAATGAGAGCAACCTTATGCAGCACAGACATCCCTGCCTTTCAACATCTTCTTTGTGCTTTTCAGTTAAGCGACAAATTGCCCAACGAGTGAATAGTCGGAGGCATCAAACCACTTCTATAATAAAGAAGAACTCAGAAAGAATAGAAACAAGAGTTACTCTGAGGATAGAGAACCGTTAGGAAAAGCAGATTAAGGCCTGTAAGGTCTGCCCTTGAGCTACATAGGAAACAAGACCTAGAAGGCTTCCATGAATGCTAATTTATTGCTATGAGGTGTCTTGAAACTAATTCTTGAAACTGATAGAAAAGAATATTTGTAGCTCGGGGTTGAACTGCAGGGTCCTTGGTGCTCTCTAACGTGGTGGTTTACTTGCAGACGTTTCTGCAAAAAAAAATATCACCAAACCTGCTGACAATGGCACCTTCTGTGATCTGCACTAATCCTTCTGCACTAAACGACAGAGCACCAAAGATGATTAAAGGTCTGGAGACTAAAACATATGAAAAACAATTGCAGGAATTGGATATAAATAGCAGTGTTCCGATATTTGAGGGGCTGCCACAAAGGAGAGGGGGTCTTATCCTCCAAAGCACTTGAAGGCAAGACAAGAAAGCAATGCATGGAAACTGATCATGGAGAGAAGCAACCCACAACTAAGAAGAAATTTCCTAACAGTGAGAACAATTAACCGATGGAATTACTCACCTTCAAAAGTGGTGGGTTCTCCAACACTGGAGGTTTTCAAAAAGAGGCCAGACAGCCATTTGTCTGAAATGATATAGGGTCTCCTGCAGTGGTGGGATTCAAAGACTTTTACTACCAGTTCTGTGGGCGTAGCTTGGTGGGCTGGGTGGGCATGGCTTTTTTTTGCAGCCCTACCCATTTTTGGGAGCTTCCTAGCTTCAGAGGAGCCTCTGGGGGGGCATTTTTGCTCCCCTAAAGCTCCTCTAAGGCTCAGGAAGAAAAGGAACAGCATGGGAGGGGCATGCAGCACCCCTCCAAGCTCCATTTTGGGAGCTTCCTAGCCTCAGACAAACCTCTGGGGGGCATTTTTGCTCCCCTAAGGCTCCTCTGGGGCTCTGGAAGGCAAAAAATGGAGGAGGGCCTGAGCTCCTCCCTCCATTTTTTGCCTTCCTGGGCCTCAGCAAGGGGAATCCTGGCATATCTACAGCCGATTGTTGGGAGAGGAAAAAAATAAAGAAATACCTTAGGTAAATGGCAGGCAGGTGGGTAGGGTGAGCGAGCATCAGGCGGGAGGGCGACCGGGCGGGGGGGGAATGGCCAGCCAGAACTTACTACCGGTTTGGCGACCCACATCAAATTCTTGCTACCGGTTCGCCTGATCTGGTGCGAACCGTCTGAATACCACCACTGGTCTCCTGCTTGAGCAAAGGGTTGGACTAGAAGATCTCCAAGGTCCCTTTCAATGTTGTTATTCTGTTTTATTACTAAACTAGGTAAGCTCTCATCAGAGGTTCAATCTCATATGGTCAACACTTATAGTTGAAGAATATCTCCTCAGGAAATTTAAAGGCACCGAGGGTGATCTCACTGCAGCCACAGCAGAAGCAGCGGATAGTTAGCTTTCTTAGATATCAAATCGTAATATCTGTTCTATCCCATTGCAATTCTGTGGCTCTATATTATGGTGATTTTATTATGGTTTTATCTTAATTTAAAATATTCTGTCTTATATTGCATTGTCTACATATCTTATATACCACTTATATATGCTGACTTGCTGTTTTAACTAACCTTGTATATCAGTGATTGCATGACCTCTGTAGATGCCATACGCTAAATAAAAAATAAATGAAAACCTAGTCTGGTAATGGTGCTCTCTGAACTTGGCGACTTTCTTGCAGATGTTTCATTATCAAAATAGGTAGCCTCTGGTGAACCTCATCAGAAGTTACTGTCAACTCTCAAAATGACTTTAGCTAAAGCCATATTCTTTTTTACTTCATTTTTAGGTTTCCATGCATGGGGGGGGGGGGGAGAAACTATGGGGTGTGAGATATTTTCCTCCCATGTGCCAGACATAACAGCGATAAGACCTGTGGGAATCAAGGTTGTCTCAACGAGAGCTCATAACAGCCAGAGGGAGTAGCTGATCAGACTGCCATCTACCTGGTTGGCTAACATGACCTGTAACCACGAGGGAGGGATGTCTATTTCTTTTATAATAACAAAACGTGGGAAATATTCAGAGTTGGCTTTGTCAACTCATAAAATATCGTCCTCTTAAAGTTGCCAACAGAAAGGGATGGGGGAAAGGGGTTTGAAAGAGCAGTGCGGCAGCTTGGAAATCAAAAGTGCATTCCATAGGTAGTTTTTCAGAGATAATAACTTAGGTGACTGAAGTTTCTGCCATGCGAAAATCTAACTGGAGAACATGATTGATGACTCTTGACTATGGATGTGTCTCATTGGAGAATATGAATTATGATACACCCAGGGGCTGGGGAAAAACCAGGGTCAAAGGTGACAATGAATTATGTGTCTCAGACTCGGCTACACCCAGGCAGCGCTGGACATGTTAACTCTCAATAAATCCTTTGAAGTTTTGGAAGTTTGGCTCTAGACTCATGATTCAATTGGGATAACTGCCAGAATCCTGACAGCTTTCACATTTGAACATGCCAATATGATGTACCCAATAAAACAGATCTTTGAGAAAAGCTACAGCCTTAGTCCTGAATTGATTGGGACCATTACTTGGAACCATGACAGTTACCTAGTTTGGTAATGAAACATCTACAAGAAAACCACCCAGCTCAGAGAGCACCAAGGACACCACAGGTTCATGAAAACCTTTCCAGTTTGTCTCTGCCTCCAGGTATACCAAACAGAATCAAGGCAGAGTTATTTAGTTTTTTTCCCCCTCATGCTTCCCATTTTCCCAAGACTGGGTTTTCAGTTTTCCTTCCTTGGCAGATTCCTCCATCAAAGCTATCACTACATACCTTTGCCACAAGCCGTATAACATTGCTCTGGTATTTAAACTAAACTCAGCGATGGCTTTTAACTGAATTCTTGAGCCATTTGATAATTGCATTGTGCTTGGCATTAAAGCTTGTTTGCCTATTTAGGTGGCCTTTAGTTGATTAGTTGCTGTTCGAGTATTTGGCTAATGTACCATCCATTGTGTTTAATTGCTTTCTTTCACATTTCACTTTTGTCAGGTTATTATTATTTTTTTGTATTATATTGTTAGTGGCTTGGATCATCATTTTTATTTTTTCTTTCTTTTTTTAATATAAATTTTATTAAGTTTCCAAATTTTAAAAACATAAAATAAAACTTTATACATTGTTATCAACATCAAGACATCAATTGCATCTCCTCACATTTTTCAGTATATGTATTTACTTATTCCTTTACCATTACATTTTACTCTTACTATAAATCAATATCTTTTATCCTTACATATCAATCTTCTCCATGGTATATTCATTTTTATTTTTTCATGGAAGGAATGGAAGGAACACTGACCTTCATTACCGTGATTATATTTTCTTGGGAAAAATAGTAGATAGGGCTGAAAAAGGGGCTAGTCTAAAAGAGGCTCATTGCGAGAAAAAAAAGCTATAACTTGAAAATTCAAGAGCAGAACCATCTCCATCTTCTAATAATTGAATAGTATATGTAAATTTGCTTTGAAATGACAATTCAATCTCCTCTTTTTCTTATGAGATGAAAAAGGCTGTGCAGTCAGAGATACTATTTGTACAGTAAAAGTTAAAGAACCAAAAGGACAGAAATGAGTTTTTTAAAAAAGAAATATATCTAAAGAAACGCTTTCTGAAATAAAGGACCGTCCTTTATCAAAGGAGACCTAGCCTTTGGAGACACATAACCTAGCTTCACTGAATGACAATGAACAGTTGGAGTGACACATACACAAAGAAACTGTATTGACAGTTTATTCCTAATGCCATGTTGCTTTTTAGCCACTAGGTGGCACTAATAAGCTTTCAGTTTGTGCTGTGTTCCTCTCAATGTTTGAACTCATCTCAAGTAGTTATGTGGTCGTTTTCTTTATGACTGGGATTGCTGCTGGAACATTCTGTGCAGCACTGACTTTAGAGTGCTGTTGATCATTTAAAATCTATTGGGAGATTCAAGGAAAAGCATGCTATGATTCAGTGCCGTTAGCTTGTTGCACTACTTCTGAATTCAGGATTAATGCTTGTTTATTACATTTGAAAGGCACAGACCTTAAGATAGAAGGGTAATGCTGATTTGATTTTTTAAAAATACTATGATTTATAATATGGTTTCTCTTTTATAACAATACACTAAAATCAGTGATGGGATTCAAAAAATTTTTACTACCAGTTCTGTGGGCATGGCTTGGTGGGTGCGGTGTGGCTTGGTGGGTATGGTATGGCTTGGTAGGTGTGGCAGGGAACGATACTGCAAAATCCCCATTCCCTCCCACTCTTGGGGGAAGGTTACTATAAAATCCCATTCTTTCCCCACCCCACTAACCTACTTTCCAGCTCCATTCTCCTGTGCAGGGCAACAAAAGAAGACCTAGCCAATCAGCTGGGACTTAGAAGGCAGAGAATAGATGGGGGTGGGCCAGTCAGAGATGCTACTTTCTGGTTCTCCAAACTATTCAAAATTTCCGCTACCGGTTCTCCAGAACTGGTCAGAACCTGCTGAATACCAGAGTATTCAGAGTATAAAAATATTAGAAGATAATTTTTGTAACTTATTTGCTTTTCACATATGACATCTATACTTATTTATGTTTATATTATTAAGCATTTATAATTTAGCAAACACTTTCCAAATACTTTACCAGAGTACTGTACTCCAAGTCTATTGATTGCTTATTACAATTCAGTTAAGAAAGTTCCTAACTCAATGTTAAAAATCAGAAAGTGTTGGAATAATTTGCCAAATGTTATTGACAATGTAACTGAATCTCAGAAGAAAACGTTTAATGCTTCCAAGATCCCTTGATATTAATCAGTCCTAAATGAGAAAAGATTGCCAAGCCAAGCAAATAAGTATATGAAAATTAAGTCCATAAGATTAAACAACCAGATAAGTGTCATTCATGTTGTTACTCCTGAAAAGTAAGATACATCGCTCATTCCTCACAAAGCCCTCTCCTTATTAGTTAAAATTTACATCTGCGTTCTTTCTTTGCTTTTTAGTATTTTGATCACATTTTTCATATGAATCAATAGGGCGACACAGCTTTAAAAACAGGGGAGAGGGGGGCTAATACAATTTTCTACTGAATGATAGAATCCCACTTTCCAGGTTAAAAAAATAATATGTTCGTGTCATTCTGAACGACTCAGAAATCACTCTGCTTGGGTCCATGTCTGAATTTTGCAATTTAACAGGGATCTAGACAAATCGATCTGGGATTAAGGGAGGACAAGAAAGATAGTAACAATATAAAATCAAGCCTTGGAGGAAAGTTGCTTAGCCTGCCGAAAGGAAGCATGAGCACATTCCTCAATTTTTTGGACAGAAGAGGGCAAATACAGACTCTTTGGAAACTGAGCGCCAAGTACACCAGAAAAATAAGAAAATAATATGAATTATAATGTCAACAACGTTGATGAAGATATTACTAATACAATGCTAACTTTTTATCTCTGGCACCAGGGGGCAGAGTAAAATCTAGTGAATTTAAGCAATATGAAGATAGATTTTAATGGAAAATTAGGAGGAAGGAGAAAATTACAGAAAGAGGGATCAGTCATTTGGCAACGTAACAGCAAAGCAAATCTAAACAGAAATTTTCAAGCAAAGGCTGCCAGGCATTGAGAGGCTGACTTAAAATGTTTTACTTTGGAACTTTTTGCATACAAAAGAAAAGGCAATATGCAACACTGCTATCCAAACCCAGATATTTGGGGGCAATCTAATTATGGGCTGGAAGCAGAGAGCTATCCCTATTTTTCCTTTCAGGTTAGCTACCTAGGGAACTCCAGATCTACTTTTTTTTTTAATCTCCAGAGCAAGAAAGCAAGGCTGAGATTTAGAAATGAAGTGTAGAAATGAAGGACAAAACTGATCATGCATATCCAACATGAAGAAGAACATGAAGAAGAAGAGGGCAGGCTTATATGGTTTGGGACGATGAGCGAATCCTTTCACTTATTCCAAATGCAAGACAGGTAAAGAAATCTGTTATTAGCCTTGGTGGACGACTCTATAGAAGTGGCTTGCCAGGTACAAGTACAAAAGTACAATCAGTTCCTGTCCAGTTGCCAAAAAGTACATTAGGAGGTAGTACACTCTGCCCCCAAAGACACCAAACGCGATGCCAGTGAAACATCAGGACACCAGGAAAATACAGACCAGGTTATACAGCCTTTCAGCCTTTGTTTCTTGATTTTCTTTGGCTGTGAAAGCCTATACGGGTATTTTAATTTCAGAGAGTGCTTGAAGGATTTTTGATCTACAGACAGGGATTCTGTTAAGACTTGCCCTATTAAATGGTTTGAAATAGTTAAAGAGGGGGCACTTTTAAATGCAGGGTGCAGGAGCCCACTGCTGCATAACATCTGCTTTTATTTTTTTTTCATTGTTCATTTTTTTCCTCTTCCCCTGGCATATGTTCTTTCCCTTTCACATGCTATGAAGGAATAGATCCAGTGGAACAAGTTATTAGGAACTGAAGCTGAGGGAAGACTCTAAAGTGAAGCCAAAAAAAAATCTATATAATAAGCAAAAGCTACTGTAATTGGATAATAATTCAGATAATAAAGAGAATGCCTCCTGAAGTGGAAACAGTATTTGACACTGTGGAAATAGTTTTTCCCTAAGCTCAACATCAAGAACTGTAGGTTGTCCTCAACTTATGACTACAATCGAGAGGAGAACATCTATTACCAAGCAAGGTGGTTCTTAAGTGAATCATACCCAATTTTATGACATTTTTTAGTATGGCTAAATGAATTATTCTGGTTCAATCAGTCATATGGTTCTGAAATAGAATAGAATAACAGAGTTGGAAGGGATCTTGAAGGTCTTCTAGTCTAACCCCCTGCTTAGGCAGGAAACCCTACACCACTTCAGACAAATGATTGTCCAATCTCTTCTGAGGCAGGTGGGTAGTAATTGTTTTTTCTGTAATTCTAATTATCCTCAGACACAGACTTCAGAGGATAATTAGGACTGCAGAAAAAACAATTACTACCCACTTGCCTTCAATTGAGGACCTGTATACTGCACGAGTCAAAAAGAGGGCTGTGAAAATATTTACAGACCCCTCACATCCCGGACATAAACTGTTTCAACTCCTTCCCTCAAAATGACGCTATAGAGCGCTGCACACCAGAACAACTAGACACAAGAACAGTTTTTTCTCGAAAGCCATCACTCTGCTAAACAAATAATTCCCTCAACATTGTTCAACTATTTACAAAGTGTACACTACTATTACTGTTAATCTTCTCACCACTCCTTATCACCCATCCCCTCCCACTTGACTGTTTCCTAGTATGATTGTTGATTGTACCCTATGACTATCATTAAGTGTTGTACGTTATGATTCTTGATTCTTAATGAATGTACCTTTTCTTTGTGTATACTGAGAGTATTTACACCAAGACAAATTCCTTGTGTGTTCAATCACACTTGGCCAATAAAGTATTCTAACCATGTTCTAATGATATTCTAAAACTTCCAGTGTTGGAGCATTTACAACTTCTGGAGGCAAGTTGTTCCATTGATTAATTGTTCTAACTGTCAGGAAATTTCTCCTCAGTTCTAGGTTGCTTCTCTCCTTGATTAGTTTCCACCCATTGCTTCTTGTCCTGCCCTCAGGTGCTTTGGAGAATAGTTTAACTCCCTCTTCTTTGTGGCAGCCCCTGAGATATCTGGTATCATGTCTCCCCTAGTCTTCTTTTCATTAAACCAGACATATCCAGTTCCAGCAATTGGAACAGTTCCAGGTCCCAGTTTCATATATTTTAGCCTCCAATCCTCTAATCATCTTGGTTGCTCTTCTCTGCACTCTTTCTAGAGTCTCAATATCTTTTTTACATTGTGGCGACCAAAACTGGATGCAGCATTGATCCAAGTGTGATCTTCTTAACTGAATCCAACTTCCTCCACTGATTTTGCTGATCAGAAGCCAGCTGAACCACAAATAGAGATCATGTGACCCCGAGATATCGCAATAGTCATAAACACACATCTATTGCCAAGTGCCAGAATTTTAATTACGTTGACCATAGGAATGCTGCCATGGTTGAAAACGTGAGGACAGATCTTAAGTCAACTTTTTTCAGTGCTGTTGTAACTTTGAACAGTTGCTAAACAACTTCCTATATATCCAAAAAACAAAAACAAACCAATGGGTGCTAACAGGGCCTAGCTGTGTTTCAAAACCAAAACTCTTATGAAACACACTTTCCTTCCAATTCCAAAAGAAATCTCTATTTTCTCTTTGGAAAGTATACATGCTATGTAAATCAACCGTGCCAGACCCCCATTGAAGCTTCTAGCCTTGTCAGTTTGCCTTTCTAAACCTATCTGTTGCTCACAAAGAGACCTCCTGAGGAACAGGATAGACCCCACTCTCATGCCTTTTCATTCTGCAGAATCCCAGATGTTTTATGATACTTTGAATTCCCAGGCAGATGGAGCACTTAAAGATTAAACAGAGAAGACATGGAAAGGAGGGGGGATGTATGGTAATCCTAGATTGTATTAGATGGCACACTGTGCCTTTTGCACACTGCAAGGTGAATTTGGGAAAGCAAGACTTGCAATAAATCACACATGTACACCAAAATTATAGCAACCTCTTGAACCTCCTGAATATTTAATGAATAAATTGTAACTAGAGACATAGCAATGAGGCACATCGTGCCAGATTAGGGATGGATCAAATAGCCATATGAGATTTCACTCCATTTTTCATGTTTGTAAATTGAAGTTCGGCTCATTTGTATGAAATTGAATGAAAATCTATGTGGATTATCATATTGTTACCTTCTTGTATATACCATTGTACAGTATATGCATTATTGTAATGTACACATATTTCCTATTCCATCATCTAAGGTCTATTATTTTTCACTGACATATACTTTCTGGATATATTTTCAGGGGTGGGCTGCTGGGGGTTTGCAGGGGTTTGGGAAATCCCCTAGCTAAGATTCTGCCAGTTTGGAGAACCCCCAAATCCCACTCCTGGCTGGCCCCACCCACTCTGCCCCGCTCCTCCCAGGAGTCCCCACAAGGCCCATTTTGGATGCAGCTAAGTGCAAGGTGCACATGGAAACTCAGGGAGGGCAAAAATGGGCCTCCTGGAAGTTTGGGAAGGCCAGAAATAGGCCAGTTTCTGGCTTCCAGAGGCCTCCGGAGCCCGGAGAGGGCAAAAATGACCCCCTGCCATGGTGCAGGTGGCTGACTAGGCCACGCCCACCATGGCCATGTCCACCTAGCAAGTGGGCAGGGAACCCGTTACTAAAATTTTTGAAACACACCCCTGTATATTTTTAATTGAAAGACTACATAACCAAAACTTTAAGAGTCCAAATATTAAAAAATAATCTATTTTCATTTCAGATGGAAGTCTGAATTAGCAAGTTCATTTTAAAATGCGATCCAATTGAATCCCTTTCCTCCTATTTCTCATAACAATACCAGATAAATTTAACTGATTCTGGAGTATAGGATAATTTTATCTGAAATCTGAAAGTCTGCCGCAGGTTTGATTTGTAGAATTCAGTTAAAACAAAATGTCTTTACACAACATATAATTACTAAATCTATTAAACTGGCATATTTGAACATTTCCTATTCAAACAATTAACTAAAATGCTGTCAAGAATACAGATGACTTAATTTTACATTTAAAACCAAATCAGGAATATGTACAACACTATATCAGGCAAGCTGAATGTCATTACAAGGACATTGAACCTATCTTGTTGCAAGACGTATAATTATTGAATTATTTTTTCCTCAGAATAGAGGAAGAATAGAGAATCATGGTCAACATATACTTCACATGTTTTCACATTTCAGTGGGGCTAAATGCACCAGGAACTGCCCTACTAACTCTTGTCTAAACAGGTTATTGATGTGCAGGAGAAATTATAACTGGGATTTATCTGAAGACTCCAAAATTATTCTTTACTCCATTATGTTAATGTGTGGGGGTGAAGAACAGCAAAATCTGACACTGAAATAGAAGAAAATGACTAGGCTAGGAATAATACTTATTGTGTTTATGGCAAACTGGAATGGTTGGAAGATTTAAGCAGGATAGGAGTAGTTATTTATAGTCACCGTTAAAAATTTAGCTGTAATCCGAGGATTTTCATCTGCAAGTAAAATAAATGTTTATGTGCTCAGATGTATTTTTTCCTTGTTTAGATTTTAAAATAGGCCAGATAACTTCTTACCAAAGACACTAATAACATTCACAATATAATACCATTTTTCTTTTTAAATGTTTAAAAAGCCAAGGTTTTCAGCAACATATCAGTAAATTGGGATTTTAAGTACATCATGTAATATTTATGAAACATTTTACTTGCTAAATTGTTATGTCTAATACCAAGTTTAGATTGCATCTTGTTTTTGGTCTTTTGGCCATAAATAAAATTGATTGAAGTTTGGAGTAGTTATTTC
>NW_020769311.1:3608005-3633022 GCF_900518735.1 Pseudonaja textilis
TGTTAAGCCATACAACAAGCACATTTGGGTGTGGTGTGGTATTCTGAATGAACTCGCTCACTGAGCTTTATAAATCCTGCTTTATGGCTTAATAAATTGTAGGAGGCCAGCAAGTCTGGTTTATAAACATGGTTTATAGCTTAGCGTGTTTTGTGAATCAGCCACTGTGATTTATTCAGCAATCTATCAGCTAAATAAACTAGGCTAAGCATGATGTGTGAACCCAGCTCAATCACTGCTTTTTTTCAGAATGAAAAGATGGCAGTTTGTGATTTGTTCATTCAGAATTAAGACTGTGTAGGATATATTTTTAGCATGATAGTCAAAATTGTGTAAATATCTTTTCAGTCTCTTGCCCCTTAGACAAAAGTATTTAAAAAAAAATGAGTTCAGTGATCCTGTCTATGGAGTTTCTCAGTCATCCAGGTCATGGTTGTCTCAAACATGGTTTTTAAAGAGGCAATTGGACTTTCTTATTTTTTTTCTTTGAAAACATTTTGCTTCTCATCCAAGGAGCTTCTTCAGCTCTGACTGGATGGTGGGGAATGGAAGGATTTATATGGAAGTCAGAGATGAAGAAGCTTCTTGGATGAGAAGCAAAATGTCTTCAAAGAATAACCAGAAAGTCCAATTGCCTCTTGAAAAAGCACCTTTAAGTTCAGTGATCCTGATTTCATATTTTTGGGGTCAGAACTGCAAGTAACAGGCCAGTTTTTCCTTGTTTTCCCCAAGATTAATGGTTTTTAAAATAAAGGATAATTAATGAACTTATCTAAATGTATTAGATATTATGATGGTTGTTTAATTGATATGCCAAGGGAAACCAAATAAATTTTATTTTATTTTATTTATATTGCCGCCTATTCGCCCATGGCGACTCAAGGCGGCTTACACAATGTAAAATCATATTTAAAACAAAAAATAAAAATAAAAACAATAAGAACTAACAAAAAGAATCAAATAAATTAGTGAAGTACAATAGAACAAAATTTGGGAACCCACCCTCCTCCCAAAAAACAGAAATTCAAAAACCAACTCCCATCCCCCTCCCTGACGACAGCAGATCACACTAGCCACCTGATGGGTCCATCCCTCTCTGGGTTCCCCAGGCCTGCTGGCAAAACCAGGTCTTCAGTACCTTTCAGAAGAGAGCTAGAGCGGGGGCCATTCTAATCTCTGGGGGAATGATGTTCCAGAGAGACGAGCCACCACAGAGAAGGCCCTTCTTCTGGGTCCCACCAGGTGTATCTCCCTCAGAGGTGGGACTCACAACATTCCCTGCCTCCTCATTCTAGTGGGTCGGGTGCATGTGACTGACAAGAGATGTTTCTTTAGATAACCCGGATTAATGGTTTTTAAAATAAAAGATAATTAATGAACTTACCTAAATGTGTTAGATATTATGATGGTTTGTTAATTGATATGCCAAGGGAAATCAAATAAATTTTGTTATAGTTACTCCAGGATATGCATCCAGCCAAAGGTATCACTCTTCACTTATTCCAACATGTTTTCACAAAGTTGTAGTGAGTGAGTTGGGCTGCCATATAAATTTTCTTAATAAATAATAAATGAAATCTGCCTAGTGGTGGTCAGGGTCTGGCACTAGCTGACACCCCAGGGTAGCAATAGCAAGGTGGCTATAATTATCCAAGTAACCTTGTGGGCATCTAGGGGTCTTGCTCCTTAGATTGCCAGGTACATTTCTGAAATAAAGGAGGAAATATGATGGAGGCGAAGATGGACACTTACGTTGGTTTGGATGCCTCAGCCTGGTCAGTCTGTAGTTTTTCTCCTCCTTCCACTTCCATAGTGCAATATACAATCCGGTTGGGTGCTAAGGATTTGAGACCCTGAACTTCCATGATGACAACCTAAAGAAGAGGGAAGGAGGGAAAGGGAGAGAAACAGAGAATAAATGTTCTTTATTCAGGAATCAATTTCCAGAATCAAGCAAAAGTTATAACGCTTTGAGGAAAGCTTCTAAAAATCTACCATATAGGAGTATAGGGATAAATTGGAAGGTTGTGACATTTATTGTTGTTGTTGTTTGAAATTAGAATCCTCACATTAACCCAAAACATTGGGAAGAGGCAACCTCTTCCCCTTTAAGAGCCTGTTAGGCTCCTTATCCCACTGAAATGTTAATTTTACTTAATTAAATATTTAATTAATTCAAACATTTTCCTTGAAATGCAAGAACAGCTGGCTTCCAGCTTTATCTTTGGCTCTTTGTCAGGTAGCTCAAGTATAGCACTTGCTTGCCATCCCAGAGATCCTAACTTCAGTCTCCAGCATCTCTAAGAAAGCATGGGCGAAAAAAAAAACCTCCTGTCTGAACCCCACGAGTCAGTGGGAAACAACCTGTCAATTAAGAACTTGAGAAACTCACTTATCAGCCTGTGAAAAGCCTTTCCTGCCTTTCTTGTGAGTTGCTCGGGGTCTCTTACCCCTGTAGATGTTCCCAGACCAAGCTATCCAACTACCATTTTTCATATTTAAAATCCATGCAATGGTTAAACATGGTGGTAGCTTGGCTCAGGGTTTACAGATGGACCAAGGATAAGTTAGCTGTCTGTATTCCTCCCAAATGCTAAAAATATAAAAAAATTGCAATTCCCTTTTAAGTTCTGATTGCCAAGACATAGATCACTGAGCTGCTTTAAAATTACATTCATGTTACTCAAATTTTACAACAGTTATTTTACAATACACCTTTCTATTTACTTGATGAAAACTAGATGTTACCTCCAGGGAGAAAGATAGCACAACATCTGATTTGGAGAGCTGGTTTTCGTTCTCCTCTCCCATGTCAATGATGGAAGTGTTGTGGCTGCGTTTTAGTTTTTGTAACTTGAACTCAGAGCCCCCTTTGGACACTGGCATGCTTTCCAGGTTTGCCATAAGTAAATTGACCGATGACTTCAACTCTTCAATGAACATGTTTTCCATCTCTTTGGACACAAATTTAGGAAATTTACGCTCCTGTGATGGAAAGTAAAGTAAAAAACAAACAAACAAGAATACATGATTGACAGAATTGCATATATTTATATATACTGAATTCAGTTCTCCAATAGGCATTTGTAATGGCAAGGTGGAAGACTATTGTTTATTTTGAGGCCTTTAGTGACTTCTTGACTTTGCCTACATATTAAGAAAAGTTTAGATAATTGCTGTACTGTCATCTCTTCTAACCATCTTTTTATCTTTGAGCAATATTTTTTTGCTGTTGGACAGGTCCACTACATATGATAGTAGGATCCCAGTACCTGTTTACATTTCCAGCACTCTGGTGACATATTTGGAAATATTTTTGCCATTCTTGCTGGTGGCAAGTGCCATCTATAAAATATTTTGTACATGTTTTCTTTATAAGCTGTTGACATCATTAATTTGTAATTTCTTTCCGACAATTTTTGCCAATTATCTAATTCTACAGTTTAACCAAAGTTTTTTGCCCATACTATTGTAATTTCTTTTATGCATTCTTCTTCCAGGTATATAGATATAAGAATATATATTGTAAGCAATATCACTGTTGGACTGTATGTGACTATAGATTAAATGTATTGAGTGATAAATGTATAAAGCATTATGGTACAACTATGAAAACAATAGTTATAATTACGAAGTATAATACTATGTACTTAAAAGAGACTACACTTTATGACTACGAGAATGATGATTATAACCAGGGTGTATAATACGATATATATCTAAAAACAACCTGATGTAGCCAGTACACTGACGTTGCAAAACTGGAAATGTGATGCATAATAAAGGAAAATGGGTATTGGTTATTCGGGTTTTCTCCTGCGTAAGATTGGAAGTATCTAGGCAACGTTTCGATGAAGTCTCATTCATCATCTTCAGGCTTGTGTTTTCGGCTCTGTGCTTCTCAGAGTGATGTTAGCTTGCAGCTGTTTCTTCCTTTTAACTGCTAGTGGGGGTGTGACTTGATTGGGTGGGGGCTTGGCCTAGATACTTCCAATCTTAGGCGGGAGAAAACCCGAATAACCAAAGATCCATATATATCTATATATCTATATCTATCTATCTATCTATCTATCTATCTATCTATCTATCTATCTATCTATCTATCCATCCATCTCTGTGTGTGTGTTTGTGTGTGTGTGTGTGTGTGTGTGTGTGTGTGTGTGTGTGTGTAAAGATAAAGATAAGTTAAGTTAAGAATGCATTCTGTGCTGACCTGCTTGTTTTGTAATTATTGTTTACTGAACAAAAGAGAAGGGGGAAATCTTCATGTAGCTTCAAAGCTGTGAAAATCTCAATTCCCATCCCAGAGTCATGTGCCATCCAGTTAAGGCCAGGTCTGACCATAGCAGCACCATGAGGTCATGGTGCCAGATTTTTGATTAATAAAAAAAAAAACCCATGGGGCTGTTGTTGTTGTGGGGAAATTCAGCATAGAACCTAGTGCTGGGTACTTTGGAAATTGGCCACCCTTGGGATACTTCTGTTGTTGCTATTAAGAGCTCCTGACAGGCCTGTAAGAGATATGAGTATGATCTTGCTTAGTATGTGTGCTTTTTAATATTTGTTTGCTTGAGCTAATGATAAAGCTTAAAACCCCTTTATTCACTAGTGTGTTTAATGTGTTTGGAACTTTGGATCCAAAAATTGCTTGGGCCATCTGATCACTGCACCGACACTTGGCATTAAACCTAAAATGCAATAGCAAAAATAAATCAAAAGCCAGCTCTTCTAGTCATTGCATAAAGGAAGCTCTTAACCTAAGATCTTTATTGAGCATTTTATAAGATGGTTCTAAGCATCGAGCCGGAGCAGGAATATCCATAAAATGGCCGGCAGCTGGTGTATTCAAAGTCCCATTGGTGGTTTTATGTGTGCTGTGCTACAACGTCAACCTCAAATCATGGTGACCATGATGACTTTGCACTGCATTCTACACACATTCCTGAACCAGTAGATAGAATGTTTTGGTAGCAAGAAGGTCACAAAAGAGGTGTCAGCTTTGGAAACCATATTGAGACCAGATACTCCCACGCCGCCACATTTTGAGACTGGGAATATGGGGGTGGGATTTCTTGGAGTGTATGTAGTTAAACATAATAACATTCTTTTTCTAATTCAAGGTCATGTTATTTTGAGAATAAATGAGGGGAAGTCTCAAGTTGGGACAGATGGTGATTGGGGCATGTGATGTGATGATGGGTGCAGGGGGTGGATTTGTAATTTTTACTTATTGCAAGGAAGCCCGGAACTTTTAGATTTGGGATTCTCCAGTTATCCAATAAAAACAGAACTTTTGAGAAGATGTCCATTTCGGAGTTATCTGTTGGAGTGGAGGTTTTCTGGAATGCTGACAAGGGGATCACATGACCCCAGGACACTCCAATCATAAATATGAACCGAGCATATTTGCCAAGCATCTGAATTTTGATTACAATGGGTTGTTAAAGGTGAAAAATGGTCCTAAGTCAATTTTTTCAGTGCTGTTATAACTTCAAATGGTCCTAAATGAATGGTTGTAGGTCAAGGACTACTCACATTTTTTAAAAGGGGGGCTTTTGAGCATCTTTGTCTATGGCCAGTCTCTTAGTCCAAGAGTTTAGGAATCTTTAACTGAAATAAATCCCACCAGTAATTCAACTCGCCTCTCATTCAATAGCACTTTGCTTTGTTATGTCTCATTTTACACCCTGTCTAGGTTTCAACATGAGGCATAAAACCTCTTTCTACTGATCAGTCTTTAACTTATGGAAATGTGCCCAGGGCTAGAAAATTAAATGCTTCCTCCAAGCAAAATTTTGTGGTAATGAATGGTCCCAAATGTCTCCACTGGGGCACTTTGAGAAATAGTTACTTTGTGACAGGAAGGCTGCAGAACAGATTCCTCATTAAAAGGTTATTTAGAAAATGAGGAACAGTCCAAGCCTGCAACATTTTTAATGACTGATATAAATTCATGATCTCCTGCATAATGTGCAAGACAAGAAAATTTAAGGTCATGGGAGAAAACATGCATTTATTCTTAGGTACAAAGTTTCTTACAATAGATTGTAAGTAAGTACCAGATCCAGGTTGATTGGCCATTAAATAGCACCAGCATATACAGAAATGCTCATTTTTTTGCTATCCATCAGTGTTCTTCTGGCCTTTTGCCATTCAGACATAATGTGCCTACTTATTGGATCATATAATTTACATATTTTACAACCTGTTGGGGTCTTCCTGGCCAAACAATATCAAGCTTGACTATGAACTCTTACTGTTATGAAGTAATCTAATTTACAGGCTTGTCTTTTGGTATTTACTTGGACAGCACCTTATTTCTGCTAAAATTGCAGCTGCCAAAAAAGCCCGCAGAGTCCTAGACTGCATTAACAGAGAGAGTGAATCAAGATCATGTGAAGTTCTAGTAGCGCTTTACAAAGCCTTAGTAAGACTGCACTTGGACTATGGCATCCAGTTTTGATCACCACGATATAAAAAACATGCCAAGACTCTAGAAAGAGTACAGAGAAAAGCAACAAAGACGATCACAAGAATGGAGACGAAAACATACGAAGAACAGTTGCAGAAATTGGGTATGTCTGGTATAATGAAAAGAAAGACTAGGAGCAACCCGGTAGCAGTGTTCCAATATTTGAGGGGCTGCCACAAAGAAGAAGGTTTCCACCTCTTCTCCAAAGCACCTGAATGCAGGACAAGAAATAATGGATGGAAAGTAATCAAGGACAGAACCAACCTAGAACTAAGAAGAAATTTCCTGACAGTGAGAACAATTCATTAATGGAATGGTAGAGCAGATTTCTCTGAGCCTTTTCTCTCCCTTTTTCTCTCCGGCGTTTAATAAATGCCATCCATTATTTAATATTCAGGCAGGAGGAACAAAGGAATAGCATGCACATTTACTCCTGGCTTCGGTGAGTTCCCACGATCTCTTATAGCTGCCTGTCTTCCAAGAGTTAAAAGTTAACAGGGGGCCCACCATGAGCAATGGGAAACAGAAGAAGAGGGAGCGTCCTCTTTCAGCTACACAGTCCTTATGCAACCCTACCAAACAACTTAAAATGGATGACTTTTGAAATGATATTCAGTCAACGGTCGTAAGTAATAAATTATCATCCTCACTTATTAGCCTTTCTAACAGATACGATCCAATGGAATGGGACTTATAAGCTGAGGAAGAGAGCTCACAGCTTCCGGACATTTCTGCTTCTTTATCAGGGGAGTCTTCCCTCTTTCAAACAACAGTTGTCAGTGTTGCCGCTGAGGATTTGTTGCAACAAGAGCATGGGGAATTACAAAATAAAAACTTTTTTGATTTTATATCTAGGCAATGCATGCTGATGGCACAGACACTGCTGACTACTTTTGAGCTTTTAACTGAGGTCAACAATAAAGTGGACTCATTAAAAGAGTCAATTGTTAAGTTTGCTGATCCAAAGATGGACGCTAACTTGGGTTTCACTAAAAGTACAAAAAACTTGTCATGTGATCTACTCCCTCATTTAGAGGTGCATGCTAAGCAAGGTTCTCTCTCCCAAGAAGTCTCGGATAAAAAGCACATAAGTTTTAACTGTTACATACAGCGGCATCAGATTACCATACAAATTTTAAATAACCAAACGAATAAAGGGAAGTGGGGATTTAGAAAAGTGGCTATTCTTTCCCTTAGCCAGCTTCTTCGCTGTGAAAGGCAGTTGGTGGATTTGCAGAGGGTGGAATGGCTTCCCTCCAGAGGGGCTTTTAAACGTATTTTGCTGACTTTTAAACAACCCACTATAGCCAGTACGCTGTTTAAAATGAATTCCTTCCTTAGCGAATTTGGAATTTTTCCTATTCGCGTGTTTATTAAGGAGGGTATCAGGCCTTTAATAAATCATATTGGCAAGAAGAGCACTGCTTTCCGCAAGCCTAATTGCAACGATTTTAAAGCTGTTAACTCTAAGGATGTTATCTCTCCTGCACCCTTGAGAAGTGGCAACTTGGAAAATCAACCTCCTATCCAGCAGCGTACTGAGATACTGGAGTCAAGCCTGATTAATTCTTTTTGTACTTTGCCAGAGCTAGAACAAGCGGGCATCATTAAAAGATTAGACAACTTGAAGGATCTTTTTGAAGTCACACATAAAGCTGCAAAACCTTCCATAGAATTCGCTATCCCGGTTGCAGATGTTATTAATACTCTTTCTGAGAATTCTGATGAAATTCCTCTTCATATAGATGCTGCAAATAATAACTCTGTAAAAGAGGTGTACAGGCGAGAAGAAAGGAGTGGTTGCTCAATTACTGTGGAACAACAAATAGAACAACAAACAGAAGATGACCTTGGAGTAGGTGTTGAACTGCATCATAAGGAGGTTCCCAACTGCTCGTTACTACTTCCTTTGGTCTCGGACACTATCCCACTGGGCCAACCTACAATGATACCTTTGTAACAGACTGTTGGCCCTCAGAAGCATTTGGAGTCTGTTTACCAAGTTGGCAGTAGTGAAGGCAAACACCTAACAAACCAGTGCGTCTTTTTTGACTCTGAGGGAATCTTGGGTAATATTACTCCTGTGGAATGACTGGAAAATGTTAGTGTCCCTCCCAATGCTCACATTAATTCCCTCCCTATAATGACAAATGACAAGCAAGTAGATTATTTTCACCTATTGTCCTGGAATATTGCTGGCTGGAAAGCCAGAGCCATGGATGGTGACTTGGAGGATTTCTTGATAAACTTTGATCTTATAGCCCTTCAGGAGACCTGGCTGACCATGGATGAAGAACAGATCCATCTGCCTGGCTTTTATTCGTGGTCTATTCCTGCAGTTAAATCTAAGGAAGGGCCTGTGGAGGCTTGTCAATTTTAGCCAAAGCAGAGTTGGGCTGGCAAGCCCAGAAGCTCAGCTTTGGTGATGCTTCTGCTTCTCATTTAATTGTCAAGTTCTTCTATGGTTCTTTTGGATTGATATTGCTGAATATATATATCCCTCCTCGCTCCTCCCCTTATCATACACCTAATATCTGGGCAAATTTGGAAGAGACAGTTATAAAATTAAATGTCCAACACCCTAACGTTACTTTAGTTTTGGCAGGAGATTTTAATGCCAGGGTAGGGGCATCTTTACATAACTTTGTTAATTCTGGTGTTATTCCTGAGGATTATTTACTAACTATTCCTCCCTGGCATTCCAGTGATTACAAAAGAAATGTTGCAGGTACACAATTGATTTCTATGATTTATAACTGTAATCTCTATATAATAGGAGGTAAGGATTATGGTTTTATATATCCTTTTACTTATCACTCAAGTAACTCCAATAGCGTTCTAGATTATATATGTGTTTCAAGAGATAAGCTTGAGAGGTTTGCAGATATACAAGTCCATGTGAGGGAAGGTAGTGATCCCCAACCAATTTCAGTTTTATTTCAAGGCAGTTCAGATATATGGAGAAACTCATCTTGTGGCAAAAGGTTTTTTGCAAACCTGGAAGTGAGACAGGTTAGAAAACTCAAATGGGCCAAAGTTGATACTGCAGCATTATCTATTTTTTTTGAATTCTGCACAACCTCAGATCTGGAGAAGCTTAATTTCTCATTCATCTTCAGGCTCAGATAATATTATGGCCCATTATGACGATCTACGTCATTCATTGAAGAAATGTCTTACTGTCAAACTTCCAATAAGAAACCGCCAACAAGTTGGAGTTAGCTAGTTTGATTCTGACTGTTCGCACAGTAGAAAATATTTGAGAGCTGCAATGCGTAGGGTTCAGCGATATCCCATCTCAAAAAACTATAGCAACATGTTAAAAATTAGGCATGATTATAAGAAATTGATAGCATCAAAGAAGGCTTCCTTTAGAACTAAATTATGGTCAGACTTGGAAATTTGGGCAAAAGGGTCAAATTCAGCTTTCTTTTGAATTGCTGTCTCAGGTATTTTGAAGGAATGTAAATTTTATTTTGATATCCCCATTCCTGGTTCAATCTGGGAGAATTTTTATTCTAATCTTCTTTTTAAATCCAATCAGGACTCTATGCATACCCAAAGCAATGATTTATTAATTTTAGAAAACCTCCCTATCTGGCCCCTTGTTTCTGTTTCAGAAATTAAATCCATTATTTGATCATTAAAAGCTAATAAGGCACCTGGTGAAGATTTTTTGTCCCCGGAATTATTTAAGACTTATATGGACTGGTGGGCGCCTTTGTTAGCAGGGTTATTCATCTTTATAAACAATACTGGCCGCATACCTGTGGGTTGGGAAGTGGCCATTATTGTTCCCTTACATTAAAAAGGAGATAGAGGCAATCCAATTAATTACAGACCAATAAGCCTAATTGGAGTTGTTGCTAAAATGTATGCAAAGCATTTGTTGAGCAAAATTGAAATCTGGGTTATGGAGAATAATCTTTTGGCAGATGAACAAGCAGGCTTTAGATCAGAGCGATCTACCAAAGATAATTGTTTCACATTATATCACTTGGTAACAAGGTATTTAAAAATGGGTAAGAAATTATTCACTGCATTTATTGATCTATGTGCGGCTTTTGATTCATTAAACAGAAATATCTTGTGGAGGAAACTGTCGGACCTGAACATGGAGCCCAGACTCCTTTTTCTGGTTAGGGGCCTTTACTCAAATACCCATGTGAAAATCCGTACTGGCATAAATGGAGCCCTGTCTAAGAGCATACCTACCAATATTGGCGTAAGACAGGGCTGCCTTTTAGCCCCAATGCTTTTCCATCTCTGTGTCAATGATTTACCAGGATTTCTGCATGCAGTAAATTTGCATATGCCAAAGATTCTTGATAAATTTATTAATACTCTGCCAATATAGTATTAATGGCTCATTCACAAATAGGTCTGAGGAGACTGTTGCATAAGCTGAATACCCATTGTACTTTGAATTTCTTAAATATTAATAAAAGCAAATCCAAAGTGTTGGTTTTCAGCACAAAACCATAGGAATTATATAGGAAATATAATTGGCAGATTAATGGGGAGTCAATTGAACAAGTAAATTCTTACACCTACTTAGGAGTGGTCTTTACTAATACAGGATCTTGGTTTAATCACTTTAAAAGTAGTGCATTAAGAGCTGAGATAAGCACCAAAAGATTATATAAATTATTTAACCATAATTACCCAGGCACTTTGACCCCTATGTTGAAAGTATTTAGGGCAAAAATAATTCCAATGCTGACATACGGTGCAAAACCATGGGGTTTAAATAAAGCCTCCCCACTTGAACAAACACAGACTCGCTTTTTAACACACTTATTGGGGACTGATAAGAACACTTCTGCTTCAGCAGTCAGAGTGGAATTGGGTATCCGCTCCTTACATAGCCATTTAACACTTAAAACATTTACATACTGGCTAAAGATACAATCAATGGATTCGGATAGACTTCCCAAACTATGCCTAACTGAACAGTTAAATAAGTTCCAATTTAACTCCTGGGCCAGTCAACTCCACAGAGCCATCTTAAAACATGGGTTTTCTACCCAATATTTATTGCCAAGGACTTCCCAGGCAAGGGAAATTTTTAAACAGAGAGTCTTGGATATTAGTGCCCAGACTGACATGGAATTATTAGCAAAAAAACAGATCTATAAGATTGTTGGCTAAGAAAGGGGACTTCCGGTTTGAAGGGCTTCAGCGACAGACAGGAATCTGCGATCATGCACGGTTTCTTTCTGGGCTCACCGCTGGAGCATCCCGAGGTGGCTGGTTTCGGGGCTAAGCCACCCTGTAGAGGTGGTGAAGAGGGGGGAGACTGCCAGCAGGGTCGAGGAGAGCCACATCTCTCCTCCTCAGCTGGCCATTACTCCCTTTCCCGAAGGCTGTAGGAGCGGTGGTCAGAAATGGCCACCTCAAAGAAGAACTCAACCGGAAAAGAATGTGCAGGAGGAAGATAAGAAGTGAAAGTTTTGGCTGACTGGGTTAAGTTGAAAAAGCAACAACTAAGGTACCCTGGAATTTAAATTTTACAAAAATAACATCGCTCCCAAAGAAGAGTTGGAAGCAGCGAAAGAAAGTGAAAAGGGAAAGGCTTGGCTTTTTTTTTTCTCCCTCCTTCCCTATATTGACAACTAAGAGACTTAAATAAGAAATCGGGAAAATCCGCTTTGGCATCAATAGGCAATTAAGCTGAAAATAAAACAAAATGCCAAGGGAACAATAAATATTTCTGGGCATTAAAAACTTTTTCTTCTATAAGCAGGAAGGGAGGGAAAAAGAATAAGGGCAGGATCTGGAAGAGGGAGGAGACTGCCTGGACTTTAAAAGAATCTAAAGTAAAACTTCAATAAGACTTCTAAAAGATACATTTTAACAGAAACTTTGCAACTAAGCAGTAACCCCAGGAAGAGAAAGTGAAAAAAAGAGCAAAAAAGAAACAGCTCACGTGTATTTGGATTATTTGGTGACTTTTGGATTTTTGGTTATTATATTTGAATGACTAAAATCAATCGGGTAGTTGTTTAAAAATTTATACAATGGCATCACTTCTGGATGAATTGAAAATGGAACTTAAAAAGTACAAAGAAGATGCACAAGAAGGGAAGGGTTCCTTGGGCTTCATTTTTCAATTCTTAGAAATGGACATCTGGAACTATGAGAAACAATAAGAAAAGACTGCAAAACAAGAAAACTGGGACAAAGAAGAAGTCATCTTTAATGAATAAGTAACTCTATGTGGGGAAGAAAAAGGAAAGGGGGGAAAGAGAATGGAGAATTTAAGACTTAAAAAAACAACCAAAGAAAAGAAAAATAATTCGAAAAATAAGTATAACACTGGAAAGCAACAGAAAAGGGGAATACAGAAGAGGGAAACAGAGGTAGAGAGACAAAGGGGCAAAAAAGGGAAAAAGAAGAAGAGAGGGAAGAAGGAAAAGAAAAGAAGTTACAAAGGCCCAGAACAAGATATAAAGAAACAGGACCTATTTAGAGATAACAGGTGAAAATCTAACTGAAAAGGGGATTCTGTAAAGATTGTATTGTTATATTTGTAATAGAAATAACTTTAGAAAATTGGAAACAACATATGATTAGAATGAGGGATAAAATAGTGTAATTTAGTGAAATGTTTATGAATAAAATAAATGAAATAAAATAAATGAGAAAACTGAATTAGGAAGGAACGGGAACATTTTAATTAGTCAATGTTTTATAAAATATAAGTGAAGGGGGGGGAATTAACTATGGAAAGTTTATAATTGTTCCCATAGAAGTATGATATTTAATTGAAAAGCAACATGAAAAATGTTAAGACTTTAATGAATATTAATATTAATGATAGAATTGAATTGGAATGGAAGGTTGTTCTAATTATATACACTTATAATTTTTTTTTTTTCAAGAATACAGTGTGTAGTTTAAAAATGTACCAAGCAGAATCTGAATGGAAGTTATGTTTTATATTGAGTGTTACAACTTTAGGGGAAAGATATAAAGGCGTCATACTCCAATCAGTAACTACAGGAGATATTTTGTTTAATGAGAAAAGATAATAGACAATTGAAACAAGACAGACAAAAAATATAAATATAATTATTTGAATTGAGATGAAATAAATAAAATAAAATTGAGAAAATTAAAAGAGGGGAGAAGCTATGTAGAAAATGTAAAATAGTAATAAGATATGGAATAGAATATAAAAATGAGCATGAACCTGAATTTGCGTCTGTACGAAGAAATGTAACCCGGGATTATGCTGCTTTCCAAAAAGATGTTTTATTTGCCTTTCTTTTCTTTTTGTGAAAACTCAAATAAAATTTACAAAAAAAAAAAAAAAGATGGTTGGCTAAAAATAAAAACATCTTCCAACCTGAAAAATACCTTTCAATGGGTATGCCACAATTACAGAGAAGAGCCTATACCAGAGCCAGATTTGAGTTACTGGATTCCATGTCCAGACCTGGGCACTTCCACCTTGTACCATACCACGAGAGAACCTGCTTATGTGGTTCATCTGCCATTGAAGATATTTCCCACATCTTGTTCAACTGCCAAATATATGCCCCCATTAGGCTTAAATATTTATCATTTCTACTGGAAAGAACAGCCCACTGAGAATCAAACCACAGTTTGTTATATTTCCTCCGGGCCTCTAATGTACACATCGTTCGTAGGACTGCTAAGTTTATAACCAAGGCAGCGGTCCTAAGAACACAATATATTGAACAAATTGGTGTATCCTGCAAGGGTGATCTATTATCCGATTTCTGACTCCCTGGTTTTACACATATGTTTTCATTATTGTATTATTATATATCTAACTTATCTGTATTTTGTCTTGTTATATATTTATGTTATGTTATTGATAAGGTCTTATGACTATTCAATTAAATAAACAATACAATACAATACATTAATGGAATGGCTTGCCTCCAGAAGTAGCGGGTGCTCCAATTCTGGAGATTTTTAAGAAGAGGTTGGACAACTATTTTTCCAGAAAGTTATAGGGTCTTCTGTTTGTGCAAGGGGTTGGACTAGAAGACCTCCAAGATCTCTTCCAACTCTGTTATTTTTGAAAGATTTATTACAAATGTGTAAAATAATTTTCTTCCACATCAACATCCTTCATCAAGTTGTCTTTATTGAGGGCAAAATCAGAGATACTGCTTAACATTCCTTAAGGAATGTGGAGATCAAAAGTAGTTGTAATTCTTTCTTTTGCATTGGTCAGGTTGCGACTGGAAGAATGCTGTTCTGGGCATTGTTTTTTATGAAGGGCAATGGAAAGCTGGAATATGCTCCCCCCCCCAGTGATTTATTAATATTATTTTAAAATCACGGCAAAATGTAAAATTAAACATATAAAACTATGGCAGAAGACAGTAATTTTAATTCACTTTATTATTTGGTTTAAGTTTTATTCCAGCTTTCTTTCTTGGACTCATAATAGCATATAGTATGTAGCATTTCTACCTCAAATTTCAGCATCACCACAGGCTTGTGTGGTTGACTAGGCTGTGAAGTTGTGACCATGAATTCCCAAGGCCGTGGTCTTGAATAGTGGATTGTTGTGCTCTTATCAAATCCTAAAGTATCACTCCATACAGGTAGTCTCTACTTGTAACCATTCACTTAGTGACTGTTTGAAGTTAAGTTGGGCTTCCCAGATATTTACAATATGGTTCTGAAGTTCCAGTGGCCAGCCCTCCTCTGACATGTGACTGCAGTTTGGGTGCTCGGCAACTGGCTTCCACTTATGGCCATCCTGTGATCATATGACCACAATTTATGCCATTTTTACATAACCGGCATTTACTTCCAGTGCAAACCGGCATTTACTTCCAGTTTTAAGCAAAAACTGCTTCATAATGAACAATGGGTTTGCTAATGACTATACAGTAGCACTTGTTTACAATTGCCAGAAAAAAAGGTCATAAAATCATTTTGATCAGTCATGTGATGATTCGCTTTATGACTGTCAGAACTTACAATCTTAATTGCCAGGCTCAATTACAGTTGTAAATTGTGGACTTCCTGTATTGTGTTCAAAATGTTCAAAAAGGCGTCCAATATAAGCTAACGTGTGAAGTAAAAATAAATGTATGGGCTGTTAATTTTTACATCTATTTTGATCTCTTATGAAGACAATGATCTCTCCTGTGATAATATTTTTGAAACACACAATGCAGGGTCAAAAGAAGAGAAGGGAAAGGCTGTTTCTCCAAATGCTGTTGCTAAATAATGTATTATGATTTTATTCACAATACAAAGATTCACTTGGATACCTTGAGAGTGTTTTGCTAAAATAAATGTTCCCCCAACAAACAGCATATTCAAAGATCCCCTCCCCCACAAAAGATTCCATGGCAAAATAGCATACATAAACATTGAAGTTATTATCCTCTCTTCTTCAGGGAGTGATGGCTTAATATGGACACTGTATATCAGTGCTACTTGAAGATGAACTGAATTGGTAATTGATACAACCAACTGGGCTGTCATGTACAGAAAAGGATCTGTGTGTCAAGACAACACAATATCTGTTAAGACTCAGAAGAACAACTGATTACTTTTTTTCCTAGGGCTCAAGACTTATATGAAATTCTCTCCTCATTTTATTCACACAACCACCATCTTTAACCACCACGATGGTGCAGTGGTTAGAGTGCAGTACTTCAGGCTACTTCTGCTGACTGCTGGCTGCCTGCAATTTGGCAGTTCAAAGGTTGACTCAGCCTTCCATCCTTCCAAGGTGGGTAAAAGGAGGACCCAGATTGTTGGGGGCAATAGGTTGACTCTGTAAACCGCTTAGAAAGGGCTGTAAAGCACTGTGAAGCACTGTGAAGCAGTATATAAGTCTAAGTCCTATTGCTATTGCTATCTTACGAGTAGTCTAAGAACACCAATATAAACACTTAAACAATACCACCACCACCCAATTTAACTCAGGACCCCAGCCTAATGTAGTGCATGTCCCAAGGGATGAAACTGGTTGGTAGTAGAATTAATTATTTAAATTATATTCCACCTTTCCTACAGGAGCCCTTCATGGCTTTTCTGGAAATCTCCCTTAATTGTACCCCTGGACCAGAATTCTGTGAGAATTTCAGTATTCTGCATCTTCTCAAGTCTAAGTCAATGCCACTATACAGATAGTCTTGACTTACAACCTATCACTTAGCAACTGTTTGAAATCTGACCCTCCCCCACCAAAACGACCCCTCCCCCCTCCCCCGAGTGATATGATTTTGGGAGCTTAGCTCATTTATGGCTGTTTGCCATGTCCCACAATATGACCACAATTTACTTTCTATTTGTTGAAAACCACTGTTTACTTTTCAGCAAAACACCCCCATAGCAAGAAATTGCAGTGTTGACCAAATGACCATTGAAAAAAAGAGGTTGTCCAATTGAGTTGGTCACATGGTTGGCTCATTTTACAACTGTTACAGTTGATGGCCATAATGATCAAGCTTTATTATGGTCCTATGTTAAGGACTACCTGTACTTCACTGGCTCTTTTATATCACTGAAACAATACAATTGTCACGCCCCTGTTGGAGTCTGACTCAGAAGGAGAGATGGAACAGCTGACAGGGAGTGGGAGTGTGGCTCCAGTGGTTGTGGAAAAAACTGGGGAAGGGGACAGGCCAGATGGGCATACAGAGGAAGACCCAGGCCCATCTCCACTTCATCCTCCGGCACACAGGGAGGAGTGGATAAGGGAGTGGATAAGGGAGAAACATGAGTGGCATGGTCTACGGGGGAGGAAGGGGCCCTGATCCCCTTCATGGGCTGCACCTGGGAGGACTGGTTAAAAGGACAAACTGGGCATGGCAAAGTTGCTGGAAGCAAAGTGTGCATTCTTGTAGGAGTTTATCTGTGTTTTGGTTTCCTCCCAACTGTGGTTGCTGTGTTATCTGGTAGAAGTCCGCAATTAATCATCCTTGCCTGCCATAGTAATTCCTTCAGTGTGGTGTGTTGGGTTTTTTATTTCAAATTAACTTTACTTTGGGCGTGCACTGCATTTACTCCCTCCATAAACTGTTTTCTTTAAGAGTTTGATATCCTGCTGAGGATAACTGGATTTGGGGGCCAAGTTGGAGGCATTAAAGGGACTTTCTTCTATTTTTGTGACTTGGTTATTTTTGTGTCAAATCTCTAGACCCTTAAATGCCTTGGCATTTCTTTATTATACATACACACAATTTACCGGCCATCCAATTTTCAATAATTTAGGGCAGCTTACAATGCTAATCATTTTCAAAGTTATAGAAGATGAAAAAGAAATCGTGAGCAGCTAAAAAACAATATATAACCTAAGAAATATCTATCCATCAGGGGCTCAACCTTCGCTCTGCTCCAGGACCTGGGAGAACAGCCAGATCTTCGTAACATCTGGAACATCATCAGGGTGGAAGCCATTTGGATCTCTGGAGGATCTCATTCCAGAAGGCAGATCCCATAACGGAGAACGTGTGCTTCTCTGACAGAATGTGTCAACAAACAAATACACAGACAGCTTTTGATAAACAATGCCACTGCCTGAGCCATTAAACCCAGTAAGCAGCCTTCCCTTCCACCCCGTCTCTTACCTTGGCAATCTGGTCTGCCATTTGGAGACGACCGTCAAGCTCCCGCCTAATTTGTGCTGCTTGCTCATCAGGATTGTCCAGCTGTACAAAAGGAGAACAAAATCATTTAGCAGCAGTTTAGCAACAATAAAGGAACAAAAATGTCGCCCCCGAAAAATCAATATTTGAACCTCTTCTGCTTTTAGCATATCTTTGAAAAAAAGCGGGTGATGGGAATCGAGGATAAGACATAGGCTACATTTCAATCTTTTACATATATTAATGCAGATAATGTGTAAAATGCAAAAAAAGGAGGAAGACTAGTTTGGTATAGTGGCTAAGGTGCTGGCCTGGAAACCAGAAGATTGTGAGTTTTACTCCCACTTAAGGAATGAAAGCCAGCTGGGTGGTTTTGGGCCAGCCATTCTCTTGTTTGCTGCCTTGAGTGAATTATAAAGTTAATAAAGATGTGAGAAAAAAAATCTAATACATACATACATACATACATACATACATACATACATACACACACTTTGTTTCTTTATTATTTTACCTGACATAACATATTTACCCTACATCCAGTTTTCAAATGCATAGCATTCATAATTCATAATTATGATAGATTCCCCCAAAAGCAATGTTGTCATTCCATACATTGCTGGGAATTTTGGAAAAGCTCAGGAGGATCTTCAGCCAACACAACATACGTGCACACTTCAAACCCAAGAATACACTAAGACAGAAGCTTGTCCACTCCAAGGATAAAACACCTAGACAGAAACTGAGCAATGTGGTATATGCAGTACAGTGTGGTGAGCCATGTGCAGATCTGTACATTGGGGAAACAAAACAACCACTTCATAAACCCATGGCACAACATAGGAGAACAAACACATCAGGACTAGATTCAGCAGTCCATCTGCAATTTAAAGACAAAGGCCACTCTCTTGAAGACAGCAAAGTCCACATTTTGGACAGAGAGGACTGCTGGAGATCAAAGAGGCCACCTATGTCAAAATTGAACAGCCCTCTCTCAACAGAGGAGAAGGGACACAACATCATCTATCTCCAGGCTACAACACAGACCTTTCAACAGTCCCAAGAAGGCTCCACACCCATTCGCACCATTCAGGTGACTCTGATGACACAGATAAATCTCCAGGTGACCTTAATGACTCTCTAAAAGAATGCAAATGATCAGCTATCTGCAAGGGATATGAATCCTTCCATTCCCCATTATCCAGTCAGAGCTGAAGAAGCTTCTTGGATGAGAAGTGAAACATCTTCAAAGAAAAAAACCAGAAAGTCCAGTCGCCTCTTGAAAAAAGCACCTTTGGGACCACCATGACCTGGATGACTGAGAATCTCCGTACACAGGATTGCGAGTTAGGATGTTTTTTTTTTTTTTGCCAGAAACTAGCATTTACTTCTGGCCATTGTGGACAATGGGTTTGCTTAAGGATTGCAGCATTCACTTAATGACCACTACAAAAAAGGTTGTAAAATGGGAGTAGTCTTGTGATGATCCGCTTAATAAGTGACACAAGTTACGTAAGTCGAGGACTGTCTATTTTGTTTTGTTGTAACTTTCAAATAGCAACTATGAATTCTTTTTTAAATACTGAACATCTGAAGAGGGGTATTTAATGATATCTACTATTCTAAAACTCTTCTTCCCCAAACTCCAATCTGTGACACCTTGGTTTCACTCACAGGAAAATTTTACACCTATGTATCGAACTCCTGACAAGCATCTACATGCAGACCAATGGTGGGATTCAACGTTTTTTAATACCAGTTTTGTGGGCGTGGCTTGGTGGGCGTGGAAGGGGAAGGATACTGTAAAATCTCCAGTCAGAGGTGGTATTTGCCGGTTCTCCAAACTACTCAAAATTTCCGCTACCGGTTCTCCAGAACTGGTCAGAACCTGCTGAATACCACTTCTGATGCAGACCTAACATTTGTTCAATCTAAGCTACGCATAAACCATGCTAAATCATATCCATTCTAGATAATATGGATGTACCACTACCAGAAAAAACATGTCTTTAATCACATTAATCAGTCTCTATTGAAAGATGTAAAACAGGTTATCTCCTACTGATACCTTGTCAAGATTTTGTCATCCAAAACACATGAGGGCAAGCTACTGAAGTCTTTTTATCTATCAGAAATGAAGGCAATTATCATTTAGTCCTTCATTTTTCTTCTCCAGGCAAAAAAATAGGGGGAAAAAATCAACTGAGTTTGCAAAGTTCACAAAGACCTTTACTTATTAAGAACAGAAGTACTGAGATGTCTGTATTTTGTTGGGATTGGTGTACATCTTGCTCTGATAAAGAAACATAGCTGAAAATACTCTAGGGGCAAGTCGTAATTTTTTTGCTTGCAAATGCAAAATTAAAAGCACAGCTCCATGTTTCGCTTTTGAAATCAAGATGGCTGGTATATAGGCACATATGAGAGTGCAGAAGTGGTTTATTCATTATGAACTTTATGAATTCTTTATGAACTGGCTTATCTCCAACTTTGTTTATTAGTGGGGCAGGGAGGATAGACAGAGATAGTGAATAGTCTGCCTTCTTACAGGCCTTTTCCTTTCCTAGCAGGAGGCTTCACTCCCCAGCGAATTCCTCCCTCTGTGTCATGCCCCTGGTGGAGACTGATTCTGAGGGAGAGGAGGAACAGCTGACAGGGAGTGGAAGTGTGGTCCAGAGGTTGTGGAGGAGGCTGGGGAAGAGCAGAGGCCAGTTGGGCAGTCAGAGGAAGACCCAGGCCCATCCCCTCTCCATCCTAGGGCACACAGGGAAGAGGGGATAAGGGAGAGATGTGATCTACTGGGGAGGAGAGGGCCTTGATCCTCTTCATGGGCTGCAGCTGTGACAACTGGATAAGATGATGGACATGCGTACAGGCAAGTGCTGGAAACAAAGCATGGAAATATCTCTAGTTTATTGTTCCTCTCTGAGCTTGGCGTCCTTCCCAGTGTGTGTTCTGATATCTGTGGACATCTTCAAGCCCTTATCTTGTCTGATTTGTGTTGTTTTTTACACTTTATAATTTAAATGGCATTTCTTCCTTCTTGTAAATGCTTGTGTAGGAGTTTTTTTGTCTCCAGTCAGGGATATTTGGAGCTTGGAAACAAATCACACTTTGCTCTTTCTATACTTTTTCTTGCCATCTGATTAATTCCTCTTCCTTCTCTTCAAAAGTTCAATCGCATGACATTACAGCCAAACTTGACCACACAAAAATCATAAAGGAAAGGAGATCAGTACAGGTGCTCCTTGACTTACAACCATTCATTAGCAACCATTCAAAGTTATAAAGGCACTGAAAAAAGTGGCTTATGGCAGTTCCTCACTCTTATGACCATCACGGCATTTCCCCTGGTCACATAATCAAAACCTGGGAACTTGGCAACTGTCATGTATACATCATGAGGGTTGCAGTTTCCCAGAGACACGTGATCACAATTTCTGAAGAGGTCATGTGATCACCATTCCTGGGGGGAGGGGTTGTCATGTGATCACTATTTGCGACCTTGATCAATTTCTGACAAGTGAAATCAATGGAAAAAGCTGAGTTCACTTAACGACCATATGATTTACTTAAAAGCTGCAGTGATCCACTTAACAACCATGGCAAAAAGGTTGTAATATTGGGTGCGACTCACTTAACAACAACCTTGCTTAGAATGGAAATTAAGTTGAAGTTATAAGCCAAAGACCACCTGTAAAGAGGCTCATAATATGCATGTGATGACCCAGAGCACGGTATAAAGGCAACACAGTCAAATAAGCAAGAAGAGTCCCTTTATTATCTCCAGCTTTGCCCCCAATGTCCAGGTTACCTTCAGCTGGAGAAAAACTCTCTCGGGAACAGCCTTCAAGTGGGGGAAATTCGGTCCGAAAATAAAGTACATACAAACTGTAACTAAAAATCCAAACAAACCACGCTGCAGTAATTAACTTGACAGGGCAGGAGAAGGAATTGCAGACTTGAAAGCACAGGAAAACACACAGTTGGGAAGATGCCAGGAACACAGATAAGCCTCAACGATACCAGATAACTTACAATTTGCTCCCAACAAGTTGCTATGTGCAGCTTCCCTTTTTAAACACTGTGTTCCCAGCTGCAGCTAATAAAGGGAATCAGGACCCTTTCCTCCCCCATAAGCCAAGCAACTCATGTTGCTCTCTTCTCCATTCCTCCCTGCCTGCCCTAGGATGAGGAGGGGGTGGGCCTGGGTCTTTGTCTGAATTCCCTCTCCCTTGCTCTATCTCCCCCTGCTCTGCCCAGCCAGACTGTGCCCTTCTCCAGTTTCTTCTACAGCCAACAGAGCCACACACACTCCCACTCCCACTGCTCAGTCAGCTGCTTGGCCTCCCCCTCCGAATCAGATTCCGACGGGGGCATGACAGTGCATCATACAGAAACACCAGAAACTGGTAAGATGCTGCTGCTTACTGCATCCTTTCAATTTTTAAAAACGTGTTAGCATCAGGGCTGACAGCATAGCAGATGATTTGGGGGGAAATGTATCATTCTTTTTTTTAGCACAAAATAAGATTACAGCATTACAATATTTTCTACCCAAATACAGGTAGTTCATTTAGTGACCATTCAAAGTTACCAGGGCACTGAAAAAAGGTGACTTAGGACCATTTTTCACACCTATGACACCTTGGTAGCAGCCCCATGATCATGTGATCAAAATTCAAAGGTTTGGCAACTAGTTCGTACATGTGACTGTTGCTGTGTCCCCAGGTCATGAGATCACCTTTGGCAACCTTTCGATCAGCAAAATCAATGGGGATTCACTTAACAACCATGTTACCAATGCATCAATTGCAGTGACTCACTTAACAAAGGAGGCAAGAAAGGTCATAAAATAGGGCAAAACTAACTTAAGAACAAAAATTGGGGGCTCAATTGAGATCATAAGCCACTATGAGCCATGGTATATGAGCCACGATGGCACAATGGTTAGAGTGCAGTACTGCAGGCTACTTCTGCTGACTACCGGCTGCCTGCAATTTGGCTGTTCGAATTCCACCAGGCTCAAGGTTGACTCAGCCTTCCATCCTTCCAAAGTTGGTAAAATAAGGACCCAAATTGTTGGGGGCAATAGGCTGACTCTGTAAATCACTTAGAGAAGGCTGTAAAGCACTGTAAAGTGATATATGAATCTAAGTGCTATTGTTATAAGTCGAGGCCGATCTATAATACACGTGAGTGTCCAAAATGCCTCACCATCTCTTGTCCAAGCACTGAAGTTCAGGGTCTAAAATTAGTTAGCTTGCCCCATTATACGAAGCCAAACTTTTTTTTCCCCACTTCTAAAAGCTGATCTTTAAGGCTTGAATCTAATTTCAGCTGTCAGATTATTTCAGCAGTCTTGTCCAACTAGCCTTTAGTGTTCAATAATGCAGGCTACGTTAAGTGCAAATGTTCTGTCTGATTGAATGCTTGGTATTCTAATATTACATTTTTAAAGCATGTCTTTCTGAGATAGCAGAGCACTTTGTTAGCAAGTGACCTTTTGTAAACATTGTGAATAAATACATATTAATTGCTTTACAAGCATCCTGAGCATTGTAACCATACGCTGTGGGTAGCTACTAGTTGGTGGGATGCAGGCAAAGGTGATTTGCAAGATTTCTCCATTAGAGATCCTACCATGTGTAGAATAGCTTGAGTAAGTGTCAGCCCTTCAAGGTAGTCCAGTTATAGTATAAAACCTAACTATGAGTACTGATACTACCCTTATTGTAAGACTTCTTCTTCTCGTGCACAAGAAGAAGAACGCCATATCCATCATTGGACGTTAGCGATCATGTTGACAATCCTATTTTTATCAACAGCCGCATGAAAAAGTGCTGCTGAGTTTTGTCCAAACCAGTCCCTTAGATTTTGAAGTCATGGTGTTCTTCTTCTGCTTGGACCTCCTTTGCCTTCAATCTTTCCCTGGAGGATTAAGCGAAGAATGCTGTATTTTCCCATGTGTCATATCAGATGTCCAAAAGATTCTAACTTTTGCTTTTTTATGGCTTTGATGCTTTCACTTTTTTGATAGTTTTGATGCTTTTTTATTATTTTGAGGCTTTCCCAGGCTGCTTATCACCTCCTCATTTCTGATTTTGTCAACCCAGTTTATACATAACAGCTACCTATAAATCCACATTTCAAATGCTTCTAGTCTCTTTAACTGGCTTTCTGTCAGAGTCCAACCCTCTACTCTGTAGAGCAGGATAGGAAAGTTGTAACATCTGACAAGCCTGATTTTCAATTTTAATTGTAAGACTACAGTAACAGATTCTTGCAAAACTGCAAAAAACAAACAAACACCCCTTCCTCCATCGCCTTTACCTTCTGGAGAATTAGGGAGGGCTTTTTCTGTGATGCTTTCTCCATCCCCATTCCTGCCTTTGGGCTGAGATATCTCTTATCTGACTGTTACCATGGCTGTGACTCTTCCTCCTGTCTCCCAAGATTATTGTCACAGCCTGTTAGAGTAGGCTTGGAGCAACACTGGGCTATGGTTGTACTTGTGGCATACAAGCCAAAACACGGTAAAACTGACTGGTAATGTCCTCTAATGTAGAAACATAGAAAACTGACAGCAGAAAAGGACCCAATGGTCCGTCAAGTCTGCCCTTTGAGTGTTTGTTTGCTTTCGTTTTAATTAATTAATTGTTTTACTTATTACAGGGGAGTCAAACTCAAGGCCCGCATACAGGATTTGGCCCACAGAGCACTTAGATCTGGCCCACAGGGCCAGCCTGAAAACAGCAAAGGATCAGCTCGCGGTGCCTCTGCCAGTGAAAATGGAGCTGGCAGGAGGGGCGCATGTAAGGATAGCCTCCTACAGCTCTCTGCCAGCAAAAAAAGGAAGAAGAAAGGAGAATGAAGAGGGAAGGAAAAAGAAAAAAGGAAGGAAGGAAGGAAGGAAGGAAGGAAGGAAGGAAGGAAGGAAGGAAGGAAGGA